>CALNXK010000074.1:627500-722500 GCA_942486035.1 Porites lobata | reverse complement strand
CATCCTAGCATCCTAGGACAACTTCAGTCTTTTCGAAATTACAAGGGCTTCAGCATTATTTTCCCGAAAAATTTAGCTTCCAATTGAAAGTTTTAGGAAAGTGAGAATTTTATCGTATTTTCGGTTCCGAAAATTTTAGGATTCCTTAATTCTCTACGAAAAATAGCTTAACTGGGGAATGAAATGGAAAAAATTAAACTTCAGAAAATCGTAAGGAATTTATTAGATAACCTTCGAAAATTGTACATGCATGGAACGGTCATCTAGAAATGTTTAGCCTTCCTCAACCTGTAGAAAATTCTAGGCAGTTTTTGTTTCTCTGATTTAATTACCTTCATTCGTCTCAGCATGGCTTAAAGAAAAATATATTAAACTAATTTATTCAACTTCGTTTCTCTGTGCATTACTGCTAATAAATATTCCGGTGGCATAACTATAATTTTCAGGCGACATAACTTCAGTGCCTCGCATGCGATAGCAGGCCTCTTTGCGATTCCGGTCAACAGCCGACAGCCGGAGGAATTGGTTTACACTGATCTCGCGTTAATTCCAGGCTAGACCACCATTAAGTCGTGATTTTCAAATGGCCACGGTTACTATCAAATTCCAAAACAGTCTCAATTGGTATATTTGATTCACTTCGACCAGTTATCAATGCTGATTAAATCCGCTGAAAACCCAAGCCATTTTTATCATCTTAGCGGTTTTAGTAATCAAGCGTGTTCAGCGTGTCTTACCCAAATTGCACGCTAACCGTGCTATAATTCGCACACTTACCGTGACATATGGCACGCTACAAAAAAACAAAAGGTCTAGCGTGTTAAATTTGCCAAAACAAAGGCAAGTGTGTCCGTCTTTGTTTTTTCAATTTAATATGCGCATATCCGTGATCTACGGCACGCTAAGCGTGTCGTGCAAGCGTGTCGTGCGCGTGCTTTCAGCTTTAGCATCAAATTCCTGTGGAGGGTCACATATCTTCTAGTTTCAATCATGAGTTTGTGGTTACTTATACGAATTTTCACTAAATCTTTCCTATTAGCAGAATTTCTAATTAAGTCTAGATAACTTGAAATTTTATAATCATGTTTAAATAAGCTGTAAAATTGTAGTTTCTTAGAATGATGGATTGTATGTTGCCAATATGCAATATATTTTTGTTTTATTATATCTATATAGATTTTGATCTTAGCTTCACTTAAATTATTAGGATCAAAATCAGGGAGGTCATAATATTTTCATAAGATTATGGTAAAAGCTATTTATACCATTACAGTGAAGTTCTAGCGAAGTACGAAAGGCTTGTTTAACAATACTATCCTCGTTTTTGCGCAGAAGACACAATATGTAATAGCGGAGCTCCCGCGCGCGCGAAGCGCGCGCGCAGCGGAGCACCATGGGTAAGAAAATTTGGTAAACTATCCATCCCAGAAAATTTGGTTATGACGTAGCGTACGCCCGTCCGTACACACACTTCATGTAAGCCGATGTCAAATGTCACAATAGATCTTGCACAACTTGACTAGAATCTTAGTTATGTAAGCCATCCGTATGAGTACGATTAGATTGACAGCTGTCAAAATCAGACATCCGCTGACAATTATCACATGACCGTCTCGCGGGCTCAGATAAAAGACCAGTCGTTTTGCCCCTATATATAAGCTGATATAATATCTCACACTTACCAATTCAACATAAAAACGAAACTACGCCGGGCAAGGCTGTCAGTTGGCTGACAGTCCTTTCAAGTTACATTGGCAGGCCAAATTAAGGTCAGTTGACAGCTGTCAAAATGGGACATGTGCAGACCGCTATCAGAAAACTAATAACGAGGGCTCACGTTCGCTCAGGTACACGATCTGGCATTTTCCACTACATGCCGGACGGAAATGTCCTACTCACGCTCGTAGTCTGGTAATTCGAATATTCCCCATTCTAATGAAGGTTAATTGACAGCTGTCAAACTAGAGTATACGCTGACCATCATCACCTGAGTGGATCGCGGGCTCATTTTTCTATCTATTGAGGTCACGTAGTGTTTAAAGTTTTGCGCTGATATTTTATTTGATCACGGGCTCAATTCGAAGCCCCATAGCTTTATAGAAAATCTATCCATCCTAAAAAATTCGGCAATCACGTGACCGTACACCGACCACCCGACCTTCCGTCCTTCCGCACCACAGGCATACCAATGTTTAATCTCACACTTTCTAGCTAGTTTGGGAGCCTGCAACCTGATATTGTACATCCATGTTTTGATTAATTGACAGCTGTCAAAACAGTGTTTCTGCTGACCAGTATCGCCTGACCGTACCGCGGGCTCAGGTATCGATCCTCTGAGTTCGAGCAATATTTAGAAGGTATTCGCTGACAAGTTGCTACTTTTCAAATGATCGCAGGCTCAAGTTCAATTTTTTTAAATGCATATGAAATAAGTCGTGTTTCATGAGCCGCACTTTTTAAATGTTGATTTCGAACTGATCTTGGACACGAAAATTCAACCGGCTTTTACATTTACATGCAGGGAAGGCAATCGCTTTTGACTTTTCTCACTGTCACGCGTTGATCGCGCTGTACGTCCAATTTTTATGTTCTGATTGGTCAAAATTTGACAGGTGAGTTTATGCGGAAAATTTTTGCAGCGTCTGGAAACTTGCTTACTGATAGCTGGAGCTGAGAGAGTTTTGTGTCATCTTGTGATGTTTTAAACTGTCTTTTTCTCCTTGGGGTACAAAATGAAATACAGCTGCTATCAAGATTGTTCTGTAATTCGTGGCTGGCTTGTTTATTGCGCTTTTTGTTGACAAATGCACCGCTTGTCAAAGTCATTGGAAATCCGATTTCGGATGGCATCGTTTTCAAAAATGAGCTTACTCACTTGCCCTTGCTTGAGGCGTAAGAAGGTTGAAAAGTCTCAAGCGATTCTGGAACACTTGATGACCTTCAGAAGCAGCATCTCGACTGGTAAGCTTGAGCCATTATTGTTTTTGATGTTTTTTTTTTTCGGTTTCCTGAAGTCGAGCGTATGGTTTATGCGGCTTAAGTTAAAACACGAGTAATGATCTAACCTACAATAGTATCAGGTTTAAAAAGCCTTTAGACATTTTTTGACCCGCAAATTCAAAGAAAAGGTTCCGAAGATTGTTTAGTTATGATTTTGGCTGTAAACAGAAAGCTCTGAGCGATTTTCTTGCCTCGAGTTCATCTTGAAAAAGAGCGAACACCGGGAAGCCGGCTTAAAACATAAATAAGCTTATGCTTGCCTGACTCATGATTTTCTGAGACACTTTACTCTCAATACTTCTCTTCGTGAATGAAAATTATTCTCTCTGTACATGTTTCACCGAATTAAACTTATTTTATTGATTGTTAGTAGTCCCTCTCGCAATTTTCATCGCTGCACCGGTTGTTTCCAGTCGAACATAAACATCGCATGTACTCGCTTTTAAAGATTACACATAACAAAATCATACACAGTTTAATGAATAAAGGGAAATAAAACCTAAACATAACAATTTCTCTATCATGTTGAAGCGTAAATGGTAACTCTATTAATCGCACTGCAAATTTGGTGCCTGTTAAAAGTGAGAACCCGTCCGGCTGGCCGAAAAGTGATTTTGGGAATTTTGTTATCGTTTTCATTAAAAGCCCATAATTATTACCCCGCATATCCCATAGGACCAGATTTTTCTAACAGAAATCGTTTTATAATTCAATGCTATAATTTGTTTTGCATAGGAAGCGCGTGCTTTGATCGTCGTGGATATTGAATGAGTGCAAATTCTCTTGCAAAATTGTGAAAAACTGCAGAATTATAGGTTTAAATAGGGCAAAAAAGAACAAATTCTGTCCGAGGTCTGTGTACTGTTTACCTGAGACGTGAAGAGAAAAAGTATGTTTAAAAGGCTGGTTCACACGCCACCAGATTCGTCGCCAAGATTTACTAATAAAAAAAACTTGTCGAACACAAAAAATCCTGCCTGATTTTAATTTTTGCCTCTCTTTTAGACAGAGGAATGCAACGTGTAAATTGGCTGCCACCAAGGACTATCGTGGCGCATGTGTTTCTTAAAATTATATTTCGGGGTTGTCCAATTATCCATAGTCTCTCTAACGGAGCAATGTTGGAGAGACTGGTGAATGCCACATTATGATGCTACAGCTAATGCAAATACAATACACGAATAGGTCTATTTGTTTTCCAGGCCTAATCTACTGTGATCGAACATGATTGTATTTTTCGGTGTAAAAATAACTTGATGTAAAATTTGTTTCACTCTTGGACGGTCAAATTCTGATTTTTCTCTGAAATCACTCAGCCGTTGCCTCAAAAGTCAAATAAATGTGCCCTGATCTGTGGATTACAAGTTTATTGTTTGATTTAAATTATGAATTTATTAACGGGAGCTTCGCTTTTAGCCCTGGCTAAATCTATATATTAAAGGATGTTTTTATGGCAACCGTCCTAATTCACTTCTGCTTGCAACATTTGAAGCTTTATTGCTTATTTCTAGGTAACGAAAATATTATCAAGCTGGGTACTGGGTACTTTTTGAAAATCGCAAAAATCTTTTATTCTCAGCGAGAAAACCAATGTGTCCTAGGCGCAAAAATTAGTTTCCACTAAACAGAAAATATAAAATCGCCAATCTCCAGCAAAAATTTCGTGCCACACGGTACACCCACCTACAATAGCTTGTTTGTGTTGACCATCAATTATCATTATCATCTATTTATAGTCTCAGTTCAAACACTTTAATGAGACCCGTGGGTCGGGGTGGTGTCCGGGATGGGAATGCCGTTTTAGCAGGGACAACTGTTACCTCTTCCTTTCAAACGCTCTCAGCTGTCTGTTCTGGTAAAATTGTCGTTTTCATACAATACACTATTTCTATCTAGTATAGGTTTTATGGTAACCCAGTATACACCTTCCAGTGTCTAGTTCTAATAAAAACACACAGAGGTCAAGTACGTCAAGTCAGGTCTGTAAAATGCCTGCACGTTCAAGGATATACATTACTTTCAATTCGACTTCCTTGGCATTTACTATCTCGCTGTGCGTTTGTGACGTTTGTGTTCCTTCAACTGAAGCTGCCAAAAGTAAGTACATATAATTGATATTTCTAAAGTTAATGGGTGTTGTTTCTATTGTTCATCAAAACTTATACCTCTACTTGTTCAAAATACACTAGTACTGTTATCCCGGGGACTGTCAGCAAAACGTTCTTCTGCGTTGGTTAAGCTAATAAGCTCTGTGATATGCCTCAGGTTTTTTAGTTAACCTGTCTCAGGTTGCTGAAACCTGGGCGATGATTTAACGTAGCTATGTACCAAAGAAGGGTTCAAATCAAGATATCTAAGTCTTTTGGCACAACGATCGACGTGTGTTGAATATTAGCTGTCCTTGCTTAGACTATTGCTGACTAAACGTCTTAAACCTGACACTCTGGAACATTACATTTACCTTTACGAGTATTAGGTCGGTAAATCGTTAAGATATCACACCAACATTAACCGTAAAACTAAAAACAAACAAATATATAAATGAATAAAATAAGTAAATGAATAAAATACAGATATATTGGTATATAAAATAATGATGTAAAGGTTAAATAAAGAAAACTATATAAACTATATATATATCGATTATTTAAGAAAAGCTGATAACCTATATTTAAAAGTTTCTAAGGAGGTTGATAAAACAATGGCCTCAGGGAGGCAGTTCCAGTCCGCTATACTTTTTGGAAAAAACGAAAATTTAAAACCGTCTTTATTTGCATATGGCACGCGAAATTTAAGTTGATGGCTTCCCCTCGTGCGACTCTCGGAGTGTTGAATTAAATATTTTCGGCTATCTATATCAATAAGACCATGAGTTAGTTTATACATAATAAGTGTTAACCTAAACTGCCTTCTTCTCGTTACCAGCGTGCCCTCCCCGGGGGGTACTCCTAAGAATTCTTGGTGGGGGTGTGCAGCCCGGTTTTTCAAATCCTAACCCGATTTCAGACCAAAAAAAATGTAATTTTCCACACCCGTTTTCAGACTAGACCTTCAAAATCCATACACGTTTTCAGACCTGGCTTTTAGGAAGAAATTATAATATCATTACTTAGATTATAGCGCAAACAAAACAAATCTTCAAATCCATTTCGAATTCGCATATTTCTCAGTCTTATTCATATGGAATTGAAACGATAAATATATTCACACTCCGTAGTTCCCTCGAAAACCAGAGCCGATTTCAGACCAAAAAGGGCAAAGTGTACACCCGTTTTTAGACCAAAAAGGCGCAAAAACCCTACCTGATGTCGCGGCACATATATACCTATATGGCTTATATAAGGGAGTGCCCCCCCGGGCGTGGCCTACCCTAAGTCTTTAATCATGTCCGTAACACTTGCTTTCTGTGAGCAGAACGTGCTGCCTTACGTTGAATACTGCACTGATATCTTTCTTTAAAAACTGGTCCCAAGGCGCACTTGCATACCGTAAAATTCCGAAAATAAGCCCCTCCATGTTAAAGCCCCTCCAAATATAAGCCCCCAAACCTGTTACGCAAATAACCCTCTGTTAAATCGCCCCTCCAAATATAAGCCCCCCGGGGTTGTACTTGGAAAATTGCCCTCAGATACAAAGTAAAACGGTAAATTTACTTCCAACTATAAGGCTAGCCCAATCGATTTTGAAACGCAAATTTCTCTCTGTAGATAAGCCCCTCCGAATATAAGCCACTCCAAAAATAAGCCTCAAAAAGGGCCTTTGAAAAATATAAGCCCCGGGGCTTATTTTCGGAATTTTACGGTCTTCCAGCTTCGGTCGTACTATGGATGTATATGCAACAACAACAACAACAACAATAAGCTTTATTTGCATGACCATAACAAAGTATTACAGTATTGCAAAAGCTACTTGAAATTACTCATTGATTCCTTGTAAATTAAATATTTAAAATAATTTGAAACTTATTAATCATTGTTTATTTCTAACCATCAGTAGGATTAATTATTCCGGAGATAAGTTTGTCTCTCAATTCAAAGCAAGTTGATATAAATGAAATTAATTGGATGTTAATAAAATAGTCAGTAGAATTCATCAGATGTGATAATAGGGACTCATGTGATTGTAGTCGTAGAAACGGTATTTTAGGTTCTAGTTTAGAGAAGAACATATCTCTTATCGAAGAGAAACTTGGACAATCTACTAAAAAGTGAGTTTCGTCTTCAATTCTGTTACAATTGCAATCATAGGCGTCCCAAGGTCACGTTAAGAGTGTGTTATGTAAATTAACTTTCTCACAAGAGAGTCGGTGTCGCGTTACAAGCAACCGTTGAGACTTTGTTTGAGAAATAAAATACAGTGAAACCTCTATTCAGTCTATTAAGCGGACGCCTTCGGGACCTTCACAAGTGTCCACTTAAGAGGGTATCCGCTTAAGAGTGGTTGTCAGAGAAAACCGGGCAAAATGTTAAAAATGTCAACGGAAGGGGGTCAACAGAATAAGTTCATACTAACATCATAGATAGGTCTGGTGGAGTAATGGACAAATATAATAAACATAGGTTCTTCACTGCTCTTGTATTAGAGATACGAGCATCACTCTATTCAACCCCCTCGGACGCCATTTTTATAAGCAAATTTTCACCATTTTCTGAAACTCACAGAACCCTCAAAATTTAACGAGCGAAGTTTATTTTTTGTATGCGATACAACACATCATAGAACTACTTTCTAAAATCATAAGATTTGTTAAGCAGCCACGGACAAGACTAAAATTTTCTTATTTTATCTGACCTAAACTCAGTGTCTGCAAACGAGCAAAAAATCGGGCATTTTTGAATTGATCTACAGCGCACAACTAAAACGACAGAACAACTCTGACAGCCAAATTGAAGTCTACTATCATCCATGTAACCAAAACACTAATAATCATTTTGGGCCATTGAAACAGGAAGAAATTAGAAAACTCACATTTGTTATAGTTTCCAAGCTTTTTCTTGCAAACAGGCCGATCCCTTCGTGTTTGTTTTAAGTCCTCTTCGTGAATTTTCTTCCATATTTCGCTGTAAAGTATGTTCAGCAGCTGGAGAAAATATCAAAAAGCTCGAAATACTGCCTAGGTTACACGTTCCAAGGGCAAAAAGTACTGAACAACAGGATGAAACTAGCCTGCGTAGCAGGCGTTTCCAATCGAGTTATTGCGCGAAAGTTAGAGCGGAAGCAAAAAAAAGGTTGAAGGGGGAGGGGAAGGGGAGAAGAGGAAACGCTTGCCCGCAAACCCCACGATTCTGGAAAACGCCCCTTGATATTTCACGGTTCGGTTCATTTGTAAATTGACAGCTCGTCAAAATAGAAGCATAACGAACAGATTACCTCTGGATTACCAGATTTGTAAAATTGCTTCGTTCTCTAATAGAACACGTTGCAGGCGATTGCAAGAACTGTAATAAAAAAGATTTACGATAAAAGAAAGTTAAAACTATGAGCGATTGCTGCGGAATTTCTTGTTTTTTTATTGTGTGGCTTTATCTCGTCTGAAACCTTGTCGACACGTCAAAAATGATTTGTCCGGAACAATTCACTCGCCGGGTATAAGTTTTGCAGAGCGGCTGCTCTTCAGCCTGTGTCGAAACGTTCTCTACAATAGATGCCGCTAAATTTCAAATAAACAAAAAGAATCTTTTCATTTCAAAAAGCTGACAAATCGCTTGTCCATGGCGGCTTTAGCTATTGTCGAGTACCGATGTTCTGTTTTATGTTGATATTATCTCCAACAAACAGTCCATTTTTTCCAGTCAGATCCACACGCCGTCATTCTCAAGAAATTGGCCTTCCCTAGTCTCCACTGCTCGATCTCCAATTATACTTTAAAGACTCTGATCTCATAAACCTTCGCACAAACACGATTTCAATAAATATCAGTCCAAAGCATTTGTAATCTGCGACCACAAATCGGATGAGACCAGATCTGTGACGCACGAAAACAAAGCATACCTGGTTTGATTGATGTTTCGAATGCTAAGTAATCAACACTACCCGCACCGCGCCAATCAGAAGCTGCGTTCGTGGGCGAACGCAGTTTTTCAAAATCGTGGGGTTTGCGGGCAAGCGGTTCCTTCGTTCCCCTCCCCCTTCCCCGTCATTCATTTTTTTTTGCTCTTGTCCCAGCTTTCTAGACGAACCTCGCGAGGAAACGCTTGCGACGCAGGCTAGGGTGAAACTAGAAAATAACAAAGCGACGCCATCTTGAAAATTCAGCACTCAGGAGGGACTGACACTAGTAGCTGCCTTGTCCACAACGTGATGAATTACCAAATAGATAAAAAACAAAAACAAACAAACAAACCGGCTTATCAGTTACCTACTACAGTCCTATTTCTTCTTCAATCACTACTTTTAGTTAAATTTAGCGTTTTTTGTGTTGTCGGTCTTTTTTGGGGGGCGAAGTGATAGGGTTTGGGGAAGGTGACCAATTGGCAGTACTTTATTCAGTCTTCATTTACTCTTCATTCACTTCTTTTGAGTTATCCAGTATAAGTCTTTCTTTGGAATCTTTATTTTATCATCTATTTTTGCGTCAGTCTTCAATCACCGTCCATGTCCGAAGGTTCCCTCATCTCCTGTTCATGATTTCATGATGCACAGTTTCATAGTCCGGAAGGCTTCGCCCGAAGGGTACCTCTTTCAAGCATCAGGTGTAACAAAGGGTAGGAAAAAATCACAAGTTGAAGTATGTGAAAGGAGAGGAAAATCTTTCATTAAGTATTTTAAAGGGCCTTTTATCAAATGCTTCGAAGAAACACGCCTTATGGCAATATCATTTACATGTTAATTCAGTTAAAGGTTATACGAAAATGGCCCGAAGACCTCCTTTCTTACCGATTTATTCTCACGAAGCATATGTATGAAAAGGGTGCAACTTTTCAATGGAAGATACACGAAAGGATTACCTTTTCTCAAACATAGTATATATAAGGGTAAGGGACTGGACCTCGGGGCGAAACCTCTCCGAACAATGCTTTATTGAGTAGCCTCCCACCCCCCTCCCCTTCTCACTGGGGCTTTCCACAAGTTGCTCGGCAACTTTTTGGCAACGTCTAGTATTTCGAGCAACTTTTTGCGTTTCAAGCAACTTTTTACATAATTGCTGAGCAATTTCTCTAACTAGTTTTTTTTTTCCAATTCTGAGATATGTGAGCAGCTCTTAGCGCTTAAATTAGCCTTGCTTCCATATTGCACACTGTTTTAGTAGACAATTTATGAATTTCCCTATCAAAAAGGAGCCAGATCCTCGCCCCTTGGGGGCAGATGATGGGCGCAAGATGTAGCCGGGCTGCAAGGTCAGAGGTTTTTTTGAACAAAAAGGCAAAATGGGGGACTTCGATTCACACTTGACTGACACGAGTGTCTGAGGTGAAGAAGGTCATTCAACAATTTTAATGGCTCATACTAGAATTTTTACAAGATCAATATTAATATTGATGTGTAGTCTTTACTCATACATGGTTTACGGGCTCCTGATGGCGGACAGACTTATCTAGCAACGCTGCGAAATAGCACAAAATTACGTTTTTATACTCTACCAGGAGCCATATTTATCTAAATCGGGGTAGTAGACCGTAACTGGATACCTTTTCCAGGGATGGGGTTGACTTCATCGAAATATCAGGGGCACCCAACGAGAAGATAGTTCAAAACCACCTAAACATAGCATTGTTAAACGCATTTTAGTATTTAAACGGTAGACATAGGCATATTTTTATCCCGTAGAAAGTTTTCATCTGTTCGGATTTCGTAGCTGAAAGTTTACTGATTCGAAAATTATAGGGATCAAAACTTACCTTTTCGAAAATTTCAGCCAGAAGAAAGGCTCCCGAAAATTCTAGGTGACTTTTTAAGGGTAAAAATCCGTTAAAAATGGGCAATTATACCATTTTTTACATGTTCGAAAATCATAGGAGAGGCAGGCAAGCAAGGAATTTTACAATGAAACGTCCCGAAAATTCTAAATCGCAAATCGTTTTCCGAACAGATATTTTCCGAAAATTGTCGTTGGTTGCCCCTGAAATATATATCATAGCCATTAAATGTGCTAATTTTAGCACATTTTGTGCCATCTCGTATGATTCGCGCGCGCACTTTTTGCAACAGCGCCGTTGAAAAGATTAACAAACAAAATGGTGTTGGAAATTATCTCCTTAGGAGATGAATAAATTCCATTTCTGTCATCATTGCGTCCTCTGAATTTAAGGCAAGACCTCGACAATGTCTCTAAATGTGAGGACTGCTTATGTTAAACAACGTAGTGAGAGTGTTTTTGACAAATCCAGTGACGAAGAGATGTAGGAGATGTCAATTCTTTCCCAACTACACTAGTAAACTAAAAGGAACCTAGTGGCTGTAAACGTCCAGGTGTACGACTTCTATCAATGATCAACACAATATGATGGAAAAGGTACCAACTCTAGTTAACACTCAGACCCCTTTTACAAATTTTTGAACGGCCAAAAACTTGCAGGGATCCGCCTTTTCTTTACATGCGACCGGCGGAACCGTGAAGTTTTTGAGCTGCAAACAGTACCGCAATCTGTAAGAGAATTTGCGCGTTCTCTCTAAACGTGGCGTTTATCTTGTGTGGACTGTGCAAAGAGCATTCTGAAAAAGAAGTGAGCAGGAAAAACAATGAGGGGAAGGGGTGCGGAGTGAGAGTCGTAAAAACCCCTTTAATGGTACTTTTTAACAAAAGCTCCTTCCGGATCCTTCCGGTATACCGGGTTCTGGTAAACGCTATGAATGGTTTATTTTGACAGCTCTTGTCAACATTCGAAGGTCTATTACCTTATGGAAATGCGAAGTGACAGCGATGGGATCATCAGTTAAAAGGCTTACCTTCAAAAAAGTACTTCGTCCACTGGCTCTCTTGGCCGCTTCGCGGCCTAAAATGCCCGCTCCGCAGAACTGATTCAACTGCATGTACTATGTTTATTTTAATAAACAGTTGGTAATAAAAATTATTACAAATTTTACAGCGAGCAATATCCACTGCCCGCAGTTAGCCCGCACGCTTCGAAACTCGCGAGGTTGATACATAGCAAGTCTAGCTAGCTCGCATGAGAGCGAAGTTAAGTGATTCATAAAGGGACAAAATAGATCTTTAATATTATCTACATCCACGGGACACCTCTAAATGAGGAGGGAATGAAGCAATGCCAGTTAATCACCAATTAACCTGCGATCAGGCGTTCTTCTAAAGCTAAATTCAACTAAAAGAAGTAATTGACGAAGAAATAAGACTGGAGTAGGTCGCTGATAAGCTGGTTTGTTTGTTTTTTGTTTTTTATCTTATTGGTAATCAGGAGCCCATAGGCTCCTGGTAATAGTTCGTAATAGCCCACGTTCGATAAAGAAAAATTCTAACATGAGTCCGAGGCTTTCTGGTTACATTTCTATATTAGGTTTGGTTTTCTATGTGCTCGTGTAAAATTGGCAATTTTTGTCCGTGTTAGATATCGAACGCAGCTACTAGTGCCAGTCCCTCCTGAGTGCTGAATTTTCAAGATGGCGTCGCTTTGTTATTTTCTAGTTTCATCCTATCGTTCAGCACTTTTTACCCTTTGAACAAGTAACCTTTGAGACCACCACCCCCCCCGCTATCTCAGGGTCTGGATGACCGTCCGCCCCCATCCCCTAATCTGAAGGTCTGGTTGGTGGATAAGTTTTAACGATTATTAGACTTAAGCATGACTCTGACCGGTCGAGATGACTATTCTTTAGTTTGTAATGATTCAATAATGTCTCCGTCGGATATGATCAACTTGTCACGGCTAGCATCCACTACTATTTTTCATGACTGATTTAAAATTCTATTCCATGTAAAGACCTAAGACCTAAGATCTAAGACCCAAGACCTCATACACATTATTTTTATGGTGAATTGTTGCGGCTTACCCAATATTTTGTTTCCTGTGTCCAAGTTCGCTTTTATTATTTACTGCGTCTCATTTTCACCTTGCTGGCCGCTAGCATTTCTCATTTTCTCACCGCCGCTTTGAATTTCCATGTTTTTCTTCCTACGAAATTCGGCTCCTTTGTTTTTAATAACTCGCTCTAGCTCTTTCTCTGTTATCCACGTTAGTGTAAACATAAAAAAAAAAAATAACGCCGAAAAAGACACGACTTTGTTGTTGTTTTTTGTTTCTAAAAGTCCGGGCGGCCTTGTGATTTACTTCCAAATAAAACCTTGAGTTGCATTTGAGTTGCTATACCTGTTGATTGAGTTATTTTACATTGGTATGCCTGTGGTGCGGACGGACGGTCGCTCGCTCGGTGTACGGTCACGTGATTACTAAATTTTTTCGGATGGGTAGATTACCACCAGGGCTGATAAAGGTTGGGCCCAACATTTATCCGCCCTGATTACCACAGAAGCGCCGCGCGTGGAGCTCCGCTATTAGAAAGACAGAATAAAGTCACGCAGCAAAGTCAAGTTCCTTCTCAAGAATACTCAAGTTAGACAGTGTAAGTTTGGTCCTCACTACACTGGAAACTTTGAGAAGCATGCTGCAGGGATGCTACTGCTGAACTAAGAAAAACCTTTCCTTGTTTTTGAGTTGAACAAGGGGTCTTAACACCTTCCCTTCCGTTGTGTTTTAAACGTCATAGTTTTCAAGATTTGAAGGGGGTCTTAGGTCTTAGTTTTCAGATTTGGAGGGGGTCTTAGGTCTTAGTTTTCAGATTTGGAGGGGGCCTTAGGTCTTAGTTTTCAGATTCGGAGGGGGTCTTAGGTCTTAGTTTTCGAGATTTGGAAGGAGCCTTAGGTCTTAGTTTTCGAGATTTGGAGGGGGTCTTAGGTCTTAGTTTTCGAGCAAACTCTGCAATTGTAACAGAATTGAAGATGAAACTCACTTTTTATTAGATTGTCCAAGTTTTTGTTCGATAAGAGATATGTTCATCTCTAAACTAGAACCTAAAATACCGTTTCTGCGACTACAATCACATGAGCCCTTATTATCACATCTGATGAATTCTACTGACTATTTCGTTAACATCCAATTAATTTCATTTATATCAACTTGCTTTGAATTGAGAGACAAACTTACCTCAGGAATAATTAATCCTACTGATGGTTAGAAAAAAACAATGATTAATAAGTTTCAAATTATTTTAAATATTTAATTTACAAGGAATCAATGAGTAATTTCAAGTAGCTTTTGCAATACTGTAATACTTTGTTATGGTCATGCAAATAAAGCTTATTGGGGCCTTAGGTCTTAGTTTTCAGATTTGGAGGGGGTCTTAGGTCTTAGGTTTCAGATTTGGAGGTTGTCTTAGGTCTTAGTTTTCGAGATTTGGGGGGGGGGTTAGGTCTTAGTTTTCAGATTTGGACGGGGTCTTAGGTCTTATTTTTCAGATTTGAAGGGGGTCTTAGGTGTTAGTTTTCAGATTTGGAGGGGATCTTAGGTGTTAGTTTTCGAGATTTGGAGGGGGACTTAGGTCTTAGTTTTCAGATTTGGAGGGGGTCTTAGGGCTTAGTTTTCAGATTTGGAGAGGGTGTTAGGTCTTAGGTCTTAGTTTTCAGATTTGGAGGTTGTCTTAGGTCTTAGTTTTCGAGATTTGGGGGGGTCTTAGGTCTTAGTTTTCAGATTTGTACGGGGCCTTAGGTCTTAGTTTTCGAGATTTGGAAGGGGCCTTAGGTCTTAGTTTTTGAGATTTGGAGGGAATCTTAGGTATTAGTTTTCAGATTTGGAGGGGGTCTTAGGTCTTAGTTTTCAGATTTGGAGGGGGTCTTAGGTCTTATTTTTCAGATTTGAAGGGGGTCTTAGGGCTTAGTTGTCGAGATTTAGAAGAGGCCTTAGGTCTTAGTTTTCGAGATTTGGCGGGGTGGGGGTCTTAGGTCTTAGTTTTCAGATTTGTAAGGGGCCTTAGGTCTTAGTTTTCAGATTTGGAAGGAGTCTTAGGTCTCAGTTTTCGAGATTTGGAGGGGGCCTTGGGTCTTAGTTTTCAGATTTGGAAGGGGTCTTAGGTCTTAGTTTTCGCGATTTGGAAGGGGCCTTAGGTCTTAGTTTTCGAGATTTGGAGGGGGTCTTAGTTCTTAGTTTTCAGATTTGGAGGGGGTCTTAGGTGTTAGTTTTCGAGATTTCGAGGGGGTCTTAGGTCTTAGTTTTCGAGATTTGGAGTGGGTCTTAGTTCTTAGTTTTCAGATTTGGAGGGGGTCTTAGGTGTTAGTTTTCGAGATTTCGAGGGGGTCTTAGGTCTTAGTTTTCGAGATTTGGAGGGGACTTAGGTCTTACTTTTCAGATTTGGAGGGGGTCTTAGGTGTTAGTTTTCGAGATTTGGAGGGGACTTAGGTCTTAGTTTTCAGATTTGGGGGTGGGGTTTAGGTCTTAGTTTTCAGATTTGGACGGGGTCTTAGGTCTTAGGTTTCAGATTTGGAGGTTGTCTTAGGTCTTAGTTTTCAGATTTGGGGGGGGTGGGGTTTAGGTCTTAGTTTTCAGATTTGGACGGGGTCTTAGGTCTTTTTTTTCAGATTTGAAGGGGGTCTTAGGGCTTAGTTTTCAGACTTGTAAGGGGCCTTAGGTCTTAGTTTTCAGATTTAGAAGGAGTCTTAGGTCTCAGTTTTCGAGATTTGGAAGGGGCCTTAGGTCTTAGTTTTCAGATTTGAAAGGAGTCTTAGGTCTCAGTTTTCGAGATTTGGAAGGGAACTTAGGTCTTAGTTTTCAGATTTGGAAGGGGTCTTAGGTCTTAGTTTTTGAGATTTGGAAGGGGCTTTAGGTCTTAGTTTTCGAGATTTGGAGGGGGTCTTAAGTATTAGTTTTCAGATTTGGAGGGCGTCTTAGGTCTCAGTTTTCAGAATTGGAGGGGGTCTTAGGTCTTAGTTTTCTAGATTTGGAGGGGGTCTTAGGTCTTAGTTTTCAGATTTGGAGGGGTCTTAGGTCTTAGTTTTCAGATTGGGGGGGGGGTTTAGGTCTTAGTTTTCAGATTTAGAGAAGGTCTTAAGTCTTAGTTTTCAGATTTGGAGGGGGTCTTAGGTCTTAGTTGTCGAAATTGTGAAGGGGTCTTGGGTCTTAGTGTTCGAGATTTGGAGGGGGACTTAGGTCTTAGTTTTCAGATTTGGAGGGGGCCTTAGGTGTTAGTTTTCGAGATTTCGAGGGGGTCTTAGGTCTTAGTTTTCGAGATTTGGAGGGGGACTTAGGTCTTAGTTTGCAGATTTGCAGGGAGTCTTAGGTCTTAGTTGTCGAGATTTGGAAGGGGCCTTAGGTCTTAGTTTTCGAGATTTTAGGGGGGTCTTAGGTGTTAGTTTTCAGATTTGTAAGGGGCCTTAGGTCTTAGTTTTCAGATTTGGAAGGGGTCTTAGGTCTTAGTTTTCGAGATTTGGAAGGGGCCTTAGGTCTTAGTTTTCAGATTTGGAAGGGGTCTTAGGTCTTAGTTTTCGAGATTTGGAAGGGGCCTTAGGTCTTAGTTTTCGAGATTTGGGGGGGTCTTAGGTCTTAGTTTGCAGATTTGGAGGGGGTCTTAGGTCTTAGTTTGCAGATTTGGAGGGGGTCTTAGGTCTTAGTTTTCAGATTTGGCGGGGGTGGGGCGGTTTAGGTCTTAGTTTTCAGATTTGGAGGGGGTCTTAGGTCTTAGTTTTCAGATTTGGAGGGGGTCTTAGGTCTTAGTTGTCGAGATTTGGTAGGGGCCTTAGGTCTTAGTTTGCGAGATTTGGAAGGGGCCTTAGGTCTTAGTTTTCGAGATTTGGAGGGGGTCTTAGGTCTTAGTTTTCGAGATTTGGAGGGGGTCTTAGGTCTTAGTTTTCGAGATTTGGAAGGGGGCTTAGGTCTTAGTTTTCAGATTTGGAGGGGGTCTTAGGTCTTACTTTTCGAGACACCCGTGTTATTCATGCCACCCTTATTTCAAGCAGATAAAATGTTACGTAAATGTTTAAACAAATAGGTTTTGAAGCTTTTCGAATTCCTACGGTGAACAGCCGAGTGACGATAAATAATATTGAGGAGAAGATCAGTACAGGATTGTTATATATTTTAATTGCTGTTTAACACAATTGAAATGGCAGAATACCAGTACCGTCTATTCAGTAAGTAAAATCCAACTAGTGGTCTATAATCAATGCTGCGTTCTGATTGGTTGAGCTACTACCAGCTTATATGTTATAGCCCACTGGTAGCGACTAGCGCCGGCTTTGGAAACCAAAACAATGGCGCCTGAATCGCGTTTCGCTGACTAAAGTTGTTTTAATTTGTCTCGATATTTTTGATCAGTCGAGCCACCTTAAAAGGGGATGAAGTTGTTTACAGTGTATGTGACTTAATCCAGTCAGTTGGATTTTACTAAAACAATTATTCCTCTCGTCCTTATGGCCTCTGAGTCAATAGCCCTGATTCGGCCGAACTCAGAGCCCATTTGGGCTAGGGGAATAATTGTCAGTATCATTGACAACATGAGATTATGGCCGCACGCATGAATTTAATTGACTAGTACATTAAGAAAATACCCCTCAGGTCTTTCTAGCGTGTTTACAGGACGGATACAACGGTACTGAAATTCATATCTTGCTAACAGTTAATAAGCAAAGTGTGAAATTTTTCCTCAAAACTTACCAGCTTGATTTTTGGGTTTAATTCGGAACACAGTTCAGAGCAGTTCAGAACACAGTTCACCAACAACCCGTGAACGGTAGACCTTTTATTAAGTTTCTTTTTTAAAGAGTTAGACAATCATTTTCTCTTCTTTTTTACTTAGTTCTTAGAATTTTTCTTAGAATTTTTGCTGTTTAAGTCATTTCTGACAACTTAAACCTCGCTTGCATTTTTTGTATCTTAACAGTCAGCGCTTGAACTGAACTGTTAAGGACCGGAGATACCAGTGCAGACCGAGATCTTCACTAAAAGGAGTACTCAACATGTCTTCACTAATAACTGCTGTATTTAAAGCCACTATCGGCCTGCTGGTGAATAAAGGAAGAGATAAACTGGCAGAAAAGTTGAATGAGGGTGATGTTACGGATCAGAAATTCCGTGGCTTGATCGTCCGTGAAATCGATGAAATAAAATCGATTTTGCATGGTTTAGCAAGAAAGGATTTGCTAGCGAGTATCAGCCTTTTTAAGGAAGGGATTGAGTTGTTGTATGAGGTATTTGAAAGTGCCAGGTCCAGTAGCGAGCATCGCGCGATAACAGCAGCTGCAACAGTTGGTGCTAAGCAATTCGATATTGCTAAAGAAATAAGGAAATTGGAACTTTCTTCCCTGGATGAGTCCGCCACGAGGAAACTTGGGAGAGCGAAGAAGAGATTTGAAGAAGCTCGTCTTGAAGCAATAAGAGCTTTTAGTAATGAAGCTTTGGAATTGTCTGATCGTCTGTTAGCTGTGCAATATCGACTGATGGCGACAATACTGGAGACGGTTGACAATCCTACCGACGCATTAGCGGGTTGTAGAGTCTGCCTTGACGAGTTACACCAAGTGCCAGCTGTTAAAGAATATTTCAAAGTTGAGTTGGAGGAAGGGTTGAGGGCTCTTTTTAACAAAGACGAAAGAAGGCAAATAATTTTTTCTGTCTGTCACGCTAATCGTGTGATCTATGATGTAATGAACATGCTCGGTAGTGTAAAAAGATGGACGTTGCCTTATGTTGAAACTGGGAAAGAGAAAGTGGATCCGCTCCGCGACGAAAGAGTTGTTAAAGCGTTGAAAAAACAAGGTAACGAGCACTGCTGTTTACTATGGTCTTTTTGTCAGGAGGGTGAAGAGAAGCACAAGCTGAAGTGGCCGTTTGGTATCGCTACAAACACCAAAGGACAGTTCCTGGTGGTAGACGATGGGGATACAACCGTGAAGGTGTTTGATAGCAACGGAAAGATTGATTTTAGGTTTAATCCTCAAACTGATGATGCCGATACAATGTTATTTGTGTTGGATGTCGCCATTGCCGACGAGGACGACCAAATCTGTCTACTGGTCGGACTGCACAAGCCTGAGAAATGGGAGAGTGGATTGCAAAGGGAAGTGCAGGTTTTTAACAAGACCGCTGACCTACAGCACAAGTTTCCTGTGAGGAGGAGCGAGGACTGGCACAGACTAACAGTGAGCAGCGGCAAAATTCTGCTGTTGGCAGAGAAGCTTGTTGATGTTCACGGGCCGAGTGGCGAGCTCGTTTGTTGCTTTGGTGAGGGAGTGTTCAAGAGGGCAATAGATATCACTGCTACTTGTGATGGTCGCGTCATGATAGAGGACTTCGAGGATGACAGTTTGTACTTATTTGATGTCGAGGGACGCCGGCTTGGCAAATTTAATATCAAATATGAGAGAGATGTCTATTATCGCATTGCATGTCGCCCGGCGACAAGTGAAGTCGTCCTTGCTGGTTTGGAACGAGAGACACGCCGCCTGACGCTGGCTATATACACTGTTAATGGTGAATTTGTTCGCAGAATTCAGCTGGATGAAAAAGTAGAGTTGTTGGGTTCTATAGAGAGAATAACAGTGACCGTGGAGGGTCACATTGCTGTGGCTTTTGATGACGGGGATGGCAAAGTAAAGGTAATAGTACTTCGTTAAAACTAAGAAATTTGAAGACACAAGTCAACAGTTCTTATTTTACTTTCATGAATAAATGTCATCAAGGCAGATGTTTGAATTTAATGCTGCAGTTGGGTGGCATCACTGGACATGACTGGATTAAGTCACATACACTGTAAACAACTTCATCCCCTTTTAAGGTGGCTCGACTGGATTTTTTTGGGGGGGATACCTCCCAAGTTTGAGCATTAATTACGTCGCCATGAGTAAAGATATGGAAAAAAGGTTTCCACACCTGTATTATATAAAGACAGAAATTTCCTATGATCTGGGTTTTATTGCAATGGAGTCGCCATGGCAACGTAACGACGCCATTTGGTTTTTTATTTGTCTTTGTATCTCTCTGCACCAGGAGTTTTTTTAAGAAATCGTTTAAGAGGGTTTGTACCTGCCATAATTACCTCAATTATTGCAAAGTTTGAACAAATTTTATGATAGCGTTTTCGAAATATTTTGAAACGAAGTTTTAAGCATCATATAAACAGTGAAATAGCATGCTAACCACATAATTAGCTAATTTTTAAAGAAAACGATAAGCTTTGGAAACGTGGACGCTCAATTGAAAACATAAAATCTGGGGGGAAAATTGGTCATATTTGAGGCCCTATTTAAAAGCCTTTCTTGTTTTCAATGTTCTTGAAACTTGAAGGGTATATTTATTGACGATTGGTCTCGGGATTGTCAAATTTATAAAAAAATTTATCGAGTGGTTTTTGGAAAATGCGAAATTTGTAGGCGTGGACCAAATTAATTACGTGCAAAAACTGTAACAAAAGCAGCTAAATGCAAGTTAATAAAATTCTTCTTACTCACGATCGCCCAGAGCAATTCCCCTCTTTTTTTGTACACAGTTTTCAATGGAATCAAACCACTATGAGATGAAGCTGCGTTTCCAAAGCTTATCATTTTCTTAAAAAATTAGCTAATTATGTGGTTAGCATGCTATTTCACTGTTTTTATGATGCTTAAAACTTCGTTTCAAAAAATTTCGAAAGCGCTCTCATAGAATTGGTTCAAACTTTGCCATAATTGAGGCAATTATGGCAGGTACAAACTCCCTTAAGCGATTTCTTAAAAAAACTTTTGGTACAGAGAAACACAAAGATAAATAAAAAACGTAATGGTGTCATTATGTTGCCATGGTGACTCCGATTGCAATAAAACCCAGACCATAAGAATTTTCATCTTTATATAATACAGTTGTGGAAACCTTTTTTCCATATCTTTATTCATGGCGACGTAGTTAATGCCCAAACTTGGGAGGTACCCCCCCAAAAAAATCCAGTCGAGCCACCTTAAGTTTACTGATGTTTGCAGTAAGTCTTGTGTTATACACTGTAGCTCTAACCTTTGAAAAGAAACCAAAACAGATAAAATGAATGAGATACATGTACAGTGCACTGGTGCTAATACGAACCTGCATTTTTTGAGGTCTGGGCAGAAAAGGTTCTTTTAGTTTGCGGTAGTTATTCCAATTTAGGCTGAGTGTAACTAAAATGTTCATGTGGTGGGTCATGGGTAGTGGGAAGTGGGTGTGGGTGGTGGGTGTGGGTAAAACGTCGTGGGTTAAAAAAAATATAGAAAGAAAATATAATAAGTAGAAAAAAAGTTGTAAAATTCATGAAAATGTCTGCCTACACACCAGTCCTATTCTCCTCTCCAGTGGTCAGCAAAGCAAATAAGTAAATCCTTAGAGCAAACGGACACTAAGAGGGTATTTAGGTGAAGTAAGTACCGTGCACTATGTACGGTAACACGTGTAAACAGCTGAAGCAGGCTAAACAAAAAATCAGGGACTAAACTGCTCTTTTTTAAAGATGTCAGCATTCGAGACTGAAAAATCTTTTCAGTTTTAAATCAGTGATATTCAATCATTACAGCAAAGATTTTGTACTTAGAACAAAACAAAACAGAGCTGCCCAGGTGGTAACTTCTTCTAGTTGCGAAAGGCGATCAGTTGAGATACTGGATGAACTAATGCCGTGGGATAATCTTGAGACAAGAAGGACAAGGCAATTAGCCACAATAATGTATAAATATTGAAAAATCACATGACATCAGATCATTTGGCTCAAATTCTTAATAGTACAAACTCTATGTATTCCTATAATCTAAGGAACTCAAACATATTAATATTATTGTTTGTACCATCCAAGACTGAATACTGAGGTTGGAAAAAACAGTTTTCACTATATAAAGGGGCGGTTGGAATAGTCTATCAAACACTGTTAAACAACAGACAAGCTAAGCTTGAAGTATATTCTAATTTTAGAACCATTTTGATAACTGTACTTATCTAATATTATTTTATTGCATGATTTTTGCACAGCTCCCTGGAAGAGCATTTTTATGAATGAGATTCTGTGATTAAATTGCAAGGATGATGATGATGATGATGAAAACAAAACATATCTTACACCTCTTGTTGATAAACCTCTCTGTTTGCAATAAATTATTAACCATTGAAAATATCTGAAAAAAGCATTTGTCAGTGTGAAGTCATGTGGCTATAAAAACAAATAATTTTTTTCAGGCAATAAAATTTAAAGTCGCACCTTGACTTGAAAGGTTGAGCATGAAGGTGGTTTCCTCGTGTGCCATGAAAGACATAAACTTCTTTAAGAGCCACACATACCTCAATCCAAAAAAAAAAACTTGAAATAGCTCAAATTTGTACCGGGATTCTTCGTGACCATTTGTTTTGCCAATGAGTCATTTCAATAACATGTCAGGTCAAACAAACTGGTGCTTGACTTTCTCAAATTGTTCAGAGATTATAGTAGATCCCTCAATTAATCCAAAAGCTTAAGGGTATAGGGTAGGCGGTGTTGGACACGGTCTGAAGGGCATCATGGGGAAAAAATCAAAAACAGCTCATTTACATCTGACCTTTGCTCTGTTCATATCTCTTGTTATGCCATGAAAATACCTGGAGAAATAGTGTGATATGGGCATTACAGGTCTTCTTCCGCTTTTAAAAGACATGGCATGCGATGTTCATTTAAGGTCTTTCTCTGGAAAGGTAGCCGCAATTGATGTTTACTGCTGGCTTCCCAAAACTGTTATTTTCTGTGTCAAAGAGATAATTTTAGGGATCGAAACAACGTGGTACGTATCATCACTTCATTCTTACATGTGCTTAAAGTGCTTGATTTTGAACGTATTAAAGCTTCTCTTTAGTGCTCTTCTCACCTCAGATTTTTTTCAGGTACATTGACATGTGCATGAAGGATACTGATCTTCTCATCAAAAATAATGTGCAACCTATTCTGGATTTCCAGAAGAAAACTGGAGCGGCAACGCAAATGTGGAATCCTCCTCCACTAACTTGTCGTTGTTGAGGACAACAGCAAGTTAGCAGAGGTTTTCTATTCATTTTAGTCCGCATGAATTCAGTTTTATCTGTTCCTTATTTTTTGTATGATTTATTAAGAATCGTGAAGAATCTCGCACAGAAGGTTTTAACTCTTTGCGGACAAGGGCGGAAGGAAGAAGCCAAGGAACTATTCAAAAAGGAGGGCTTAAGGGCCGCTTCGATGACATATATATAACAAAAAATATCATATTTTTAAAGACAAATAAAAAGGGAATGAAAGAAAGTATTCTAAGCTGATTGTGTAGTGAAAGTATTCTAGGCTGATTCGATCGTGACCATGCGAGTATATTTACGATACTAAAGATGCTGCGGAATGGAGTCACAATTCACGCACATGGGTAAACTTCAAGTGGCATTCTGACCCTTAAAACAGCCCCGCAGACCATTTCAGATACTTGAAATGGTAAATTAATTACCATTTCAAGGTAATTATGCTAAAAATGGAGGTCAGGGGTCGCTGAACAGAGAAGATGTAGACTAAAAAGCGGAAACAATAGCTCTTAACTAAACAAAGGGATTATGCGCATGAAGAATTACAAAGAACAATATCAATAGAAAACAGACACACATTATATTGTTTTAAGAACTGCGGCTTGCTACATCTGTCTACTCAAACTTTTCCAAAAAATATAATCATAAATTACTTGATGAACGGAAAAAATCAAAGAAAATCGAAGAGACTACCCAGAAAAAGGTGAAAGAATCAGTCCACCATATCTGCAATGACGTGATTGGACAAAATTGGTCACATGGACCGTGTCCAACACTGCCTGGGTATAGGGTGAAGAATTTCACAAGGGGAAAGTTCGAAGTAAAAAAGAAAAGGTGCCAAAATCTATAGTCTGTGTACAGCCGCCCCCTCCACTCAAACAAAATCGGGGGGGCCTCTTTCCAATTGTTTGTTTGTTTATTTTTTAAGGGAAAAGTGCGGTCAACGGTCGATAATTATTAACTAAGATCATATTTTCAGTAAGTGAGTATGAATCATTTTGTCCACGGTGATCGCATTCCTGAATTGAGCGAAAAAAATCTATTTTATGCAAAGAATACCAATCAGAAGAATAAAGGTACAAATTAAACTAGCTTAAAGTTTTCAAAACTAGTCGATGTTTTTACTTTCCTTTGCTAAGCCAACACCTTTTAAGTTAAAGAAGTCTCTTCTTGATAAAAAAAACAGTTTTAAGTTTTAAAAAAAGACGGCTACAATCATCACTGTTAGGCCCAGTTCAAGCGTCAAACTTCTCATTTGCCAAAACCATATTCACAAATTACTAAAATTTATTTTCACCTGTTTATAGCATTCTAGACCATTGAACATTGTGAAAATGAATTGAGTTCGGCTAATTATTTTAAAGTTCGACGTCTGAATCAACCTTGAGTTGATCTAAATAGGTATTAATTAAGTTTGGTACATGAAAAGATCAACGTTTGAACTCGCTATAGGCCTTACCTTTCTTTTCGGCAATTTTCCTCTGCCATGGCAGACAACACTAGGTAGAGATCGAACAAGCAGTCGCCATGCGGCCACGAGCTAAGTTGTGAATGAACTCAGACATTTTGCGCTATTTTTTCTTTCATTTCACCGATGGGTAAATCAATGTAAACACAACCCAACTGAACACATATTTAACCCATTGGCTACCCAGTTGTAGAAGAAAAGTTACAGCAAGTATGTATGCAACTCTTATCGGTTTCACTGTTGTCTTCACGACAAAAAACCTGGCGAAAACATACCGTCCCCGACGGACAACGGTAAAAGGTTGTGTGTGTTTTGCGTGAGGTTACATTATTTTATCCAACCGTCCCAGCCGACTGTAGCCACCTATCTTAACAGTCCCTAACACTCACACTTCATACTTGACAAATATTCTTTTCAGGAATTTTACAACTTTTTTTTTTAGTTCTTTGTTTCTATACTTTTTTTACCCACGACATTTACCCACACTCATGACCCACCCCCACTACCCTCACCCACAACCAGCCGGGCCTACTCATGAACCACAAAATTTACATATAGCTACACTCATTTAGGCTAAGTTGGTTCTTAATGTAAATTCTTAATTTCTTCATGAAGGAGATGTTAGTTGTTGACCACCAGAAAACTAAAGAAACTTGCATGAGTTTGCTCATTAAATATACAGTATTTATTCACAACTGCATGTACATTGCAAAAGCTGCTAATTATGCAAGGTCCATTACAAGGATTATAATCTGTACTCTTTTTAAACCATTTTTTGTTCTAGGAATTAACTTCTATTTGTAATTAGAGTTTGTGCAGTATTCTTGAAGTCAAACTCCTTGGTTAAAATACATGTACTTACATGTAACAAAATTTACCTGTAACCCACATACTGCATAAGAATCTGCTTGATTTTGCACAGCTTAACAGGTTTTCTGAGAAAATACACTGTGAACTCTCTTTAACATGATTATGAGAAACGAGCAAATAAAACCTAAACAAAAAACGAGTAAGGTGTTGTCTGAGTGTTAGTGAGAGAATTTATACAATTGAAATTGTTTGTTATTAACTTGAAAAGAAGCTATGACATCATTGCCTATATATATACAAAAGGTAGTAAAATTAATATTCTCAATATCATGGCCTTGTTGAGTAATTTATGTTATAACAGCTGTACGTAAAATGGATAATCCAGTCACACTCAGTGAAGCCAACCAACTGTTTATAAATTGTACATGCAGCATTAAAATTCAAACGTTGCCTCTTATGACATTATTTCATAAATAAGATGATTTGCACTGTTCACTTGCCGTTATGTCTGTGAGTTTATTTTAGTTTTAAACAACCCCCGCCTGTAGAATAAAGAAAAATAATAACGAAGTGACTCTTGATCCAATGTCAAATTCTCCCTGTGATCCAAAAGCATCAACACAATGAATTCAAGGGAGAATTTAGTGGTGAATCAGAAGTCAGTTAGGGATTTGTTCCAATCAGTAGGTTAACTTTCCACTCCACCAGGCTGAAAAAGAAAAGAAAAACTTGCAGGATCTTCAGGGATTAACAAAGGTGATTTAAAGGATCACATAACCTTGCAAAGATTCCTGCAAAGAACCTTAAGGTCCAATAAATTACATTCTCATCACTTTTAGAGTCAAAGGGGTCATGTTACATCAGTAGAGATTACCAGTTCTTTAATCTGGGTGATCTTTGTGTAAGCAGCAATGTTATACAGAGCAGCTCCCCCCTGGACTTGTTGAGCCAGACGAATCAAGTTTGCGGATGGATTTGTTTTCTTTAGACTCAGTTACTTTGATTGTAGTGACTTGCAATTGTTTGCCATTTTCATAGCCAAGAAATTGGTTAGTCCACGGTGTGTGCAAATAGTAAACTAAAGGAAGCAAAACCCCCTATTGAAATTGGCGTGTATATGTACTATTTGCAAGGTTCGCACTAATTTACAGAGAGTGCCTGTAATGGTGCAGCCTGTAACTAGTCTAGTAGCGAGTAGAATCCTGGGATAGAATATGGCGTTTTGGTTTTTGGAGGAGGATACCCAGACCCCCCCCAACAAGGCTTGTACCTTCGGCACTCATGATAATGCCCCCCCCTCCCCATTTAAAAAACCTAGCTACGGCCCTGTTATATTGAGAAATTAAATGCTCATCACTGAACAGGCATATTATAAACTGATGAAGGGTTGCTGTTGCTTTTTGTATTGTATAATATCACCTTCATATTTTAAGTGAGATATTTTAAAGCGTAAATGAATTTTTAGGTACAAAGGCTTTGAACACTGTTATGTAAACTTTACTGTCAATAATAGCTAGAAGTATTACCTCAAACATAATGGTCAAATATCTGCCAAAGTGTGTTATATATAATTTTCTGTACCTGTGATTCTACAGACTCCAGTTTTGAGTAACATGTAACTTTAAATAATTTGTGCACAAGAACTGAACTGATTTTAATAGTGTGGAGTAACATGAACAAAGGCCAGTTTAAAAAGTCTAAATTCCTTGTTGGGCTACTATATAGGGAGCAAGAAAATTGGCAGATCAATTTTATTGAATAGCTGATGTTAGTTTTATACAAGTACCAGACTTTCCTAAAGCACTTTTTAGAGGCAGTGTCATCAAGGTTTTATGCTACTTCAGAATCCAACAAATGCATGTACATGTATCATTATGGGTCCACTTACATGTAGTAGTAATCTTGGCCTTTCTAGAAGTCATCAAAAAAGAGTTTTCTGTTAGAAAAACTAAAGTGGGCAAAAGTGGGCTATATTAAACCCTTATAAGCGTTTTGCCAATCTGTTTTTGATTTAAATCATGTTAAATGGAGTTACATCATTTGGAAAGTCTTTCACCTTTCACATTACTTTCATTTTGTGTAATTCTGCATGAATCGGTGTGCCTTCATACTCCTAGCTTACACAAAAAGAAAACCTTGAGAACATTCTTGATACTGCCCCCTGAATTAATTGTCAAATAATTCAGCAGCTATTACCAAGTATGTGATTGCATGCTCTAGAGTTTAGCTATATATTTTGCCCAGAACACTATTCAGTTTTAGGGTTGGTTATTAAAGCAAAGCCTTACTAATAGAAAGAAGTTTACAGAAAACTCTGGGCTTTAAAAAGTAGATAATTAATAAAATGGTTTTCCAGCCTGGCCTGGAAGCCTTTTTAATGCTGTTAACAGCAAGCAATATTAAACTGAGATGTATGCAGTAAGGATGGTAAAATTGAAAAATAGTTTAGACTGCTGACGTTCTGTTAAACACTGTCTAAAATGTGTCTAAATAACCAGTCTTTAGTTTTGATATCTAGATTCACGATTACTTTCAAATTTTTATAATCAAAAGTAAAGTTGCCTTACAAGGTAGCATGCTTTAAGTTGTTTTTTTGTCCAGACTTTCTACCAAGTAATGTTATGAGTTAGTTGATTTGTACTTAGACTTTGGTTTAACAGAAAGCAGCGTGCATGCAAATGGAGTTAATATTTCTTATCTCTTTATTAGTAATAGCCATTTCTGGGTTTAACAGAAAGCTTTGTAAATATGCCACGTTATTAATACTGACCAAGCTTGAGCAGGTCAACATGGCTTGACATTGTTCGAGTTTTTAATGTTTTAATGAAACAATACAGAGTTTGTGATCAACAAGCTCTTTATCTTACCTAGACTAGCTAGCTAGCTTGGTGTGTTTGAGAGACATCTCTCAGTTTGCAAACCATAAACTAAACAACGCCCCCCCCCCCCCAGCTGCGGCGTAGGCACAAGTTCTTGGAAACTCAGTGTTTTGTGCCATGTTCTCCTTGGTTTGAATATTAATGTTAAATTTCTTCTTTCTTTAATGAAATGAACCAAGGCTGAAAATGAATTTCTACATTGGCATACAAACTGAATGTATTAATTTTTATTTGTTTTTAGCATTTAGAATGTATCTTAACGACTGAACTGTAGCATTTTGATAGAATTAGTATTTTGTAAATTGCTGTGTTTTATTTACAATAAAATTGAATGACTTACTTTTTTACTGTGTGTTTTACATATTTTTTCTTACGTTGCAAGAAGCTCTCTTCTCGAGTTGTCTAAACTGGACTTAAGCGGGGGGGAGGTGGAGGGGTGTGGCAGTCGTCAGAGCACTCGTCACTCGTCTACAACAACAAAAATAACTTTATTTGTCCACGGTTAAAAATCATCAGTCAAAGTGAACTACATAAAAAAAATCAACTTATTTAACAGATTTAGAACTTTAACTAATTCAACATTCCCTCTTGCCGCAGCTCATTAGGTTGGCCTGGGACCCCGTTTTTTGCATTTTCGCCCACTGTGGAGCCTGGCCCCGGGCTAAAACAGGTGAACTATTGCACAGCACCGATCCTTTGCAGCTAAAACTGTTTTTAACATAATTGGTACAGGGCAGTGGAATAGTTAGCTTGCCCTCGGATTCCCTGAGGGAATAACAGGAGACTTCATTACGAAGGGAAAACAAGGAATTCAAATATTTAGCGGGGCAAGGCCATTAATTAAAGTCTCCAATCAATGTTGCCTGAATTCCGGTCTCGGTATGTACGCCATATATGGGCTAGGGCTGATTAATTTCGCGAACGCACCAATGACCACGCTAAATCAAAGAAAATCGCCACCCAAGTGGAAGGTCACGCGCAGAGCTCTCTCTATCTTTCGCGCGTCACCTTTCTCGCGGGTGACGAGGAAACTAATAGACTACTCGTAGTCAAATTGTTAAGACTGTGGTTCTGTGACTGTGGAGTTGAGCTTTCTCTGGAAGCAAAATATTTAAGCGGCGTATAATTTGAAGTTTCACATTCTCAACGAGTGGACAGATGACTGAGCTGGATAGTTCTTTCAGACGCCGACGGAAGTGCGGAAGAGTGGTATTCTCAACATTTCCGAGTTCCTGGTTGTCCTTGTCGAACGGCCGATCTTTTTACGAACTTAAGTACGCTGGAGCACACCCGCTGGAGTCGAAAGTATAGCTGTTGCTTGACTGGGAACCAGCGCAAGCCCTTTAACAAGGGAGTGATGTGATCAAATTTTCCAGCCCCGCTCACAATTCTACAGGCGAAATTCTTTACAGCTTTGAGTTTGTTCAGATTAAATTGGTTGGTGTTGCTCCAAACAGAGGAGCAACAAAATAGCTTACTAAACACTAATACATTTATGATAATAATCAAAGCGTTTTTGTCAAAAAAATGCTTAACGCGATTGATTTGGCCTAGTAGAAACAATATGCTCATTAATTGTTTTATACTACTACATTAGAAATTTCTACAATTTGATTGGCTTAGAGCAGTGGTAATTCAGCTTAATTTGAAATACCTACATGTAAAAATTACAAAGCTTTTGCAGGTAGTAGTATAAACAAATAATAGCATTATTAGAACGTGATATTTGGCATAGATACCACTCGTGATATTTCAAAATTGTCTCGAATTTCACTCGCCTAACGGCCTCGTGAAATTTCGTATAACAATTTCGAAATATCACTCGTGGTATTTATGCCAAATATCACTACAAATCATGCTATTACCTATGCAAATTAGCGTCCAGCATCACACCAAGGTCTCTAGCAACTGTAACAGGTTCCAGTTCCTTTTCCAAAAGAGAGAGGCGAAAGTCATTTACCTTGGCCTTCATTTGTCTCCTGCCAAACACGACAAGTTTTGTTTTCTCTGGGTGAAGTAACAGCTTATTACTGAAACACCAATACCGAATCCTTAACATGTCCTTGTTCATCCTGGTCATCACTTCTTCTTTATCCTGGCGTTGAAAGGACATTAGAAGTTTGGTGTCATCAACATAATATTGTGGTAAACAGTTTTCGGGAATCGAAGGGAGGTCGTTAACATAGATGCTGAAGAGTAATGGACCTAGGATACTACCCTGTGGGACGCCAGAAATGTCAGGCAGCTTGTCCGACGGGGTTGTGTTTATTCGCACGGCTTGGTATCGTAAAGTCAAGTAGCTCCGGAACCATTCAAGTACTGATACTGAAGCTCCGATATCTTGTAATTTGTCCAGAAGTATTTGATGGTTAATACTGTCAAAAGCTGTGCTCATGTCGAGGAGAACAATGGCAGTTAGTTTTCTTTCCTTTTATCAATGGAACTCATGCAGGATTTCATCGGTGGTCTGAAAAACTGATGTTTCCGTTGAATGCCACTGTTTATTGCCCGCTTTGTCTGAATGTTAAACGACCTGTTGCAAGCAAATATGACATGAATTGTTTGTGTACTACACGCTCGCAAACTTTTGACAGGACTGGGAGCGGTGAAATCGGTCTGTTGTTGTTGGGGATTTCATGGCCGATCTCGATTTTTGAGTATGGGTGTCACTTCAGCTACTTTCTGCACTCTATTGCCTTGAACGTGAACTGCTCTGACAGTGGGTAGGTACTCGGCACAAATGAACATTAATTCGATTCCTTTGCCAGTTTAGTGATCTTAGCGACGGTATTCTTTCGAAAAAGTCCTTTGAGAGGCGGACTTCTTAGGAACGCACATTCGGATCGCTTTCCAGAGGCGGTAGGCGTTGTTTCTGTTGTTTTGAACTAGTTCCGCAATAAAAACTTTCTCAGCCGCTATGATCTCATTCTTAACCTTTCAACACTGAGTTTTGTATGCTTAACAGGCGTATGGGTCTTTAGTATTTTTGGCCACCATTTTCACCGATCCCTAGATCTCATAAGGTTGCGTATTTCGCTCGTTACAAATGGGTTCAGCCGCCCGCGAATTTTGACTGTCTTTAAAGGGGTGTCTGTAAAACGCGGACCAGATACCTGCGGATAAAAGGCGGATGGAAAAAATGCGCATAAACCAAAAAAATAAGAATAAAACGAGAAAATGCAGATAGCAAAAAAAGAAAAAAACAAATAAACACAAAAAGGAAAAAAAGAAAGAGAGAAAGAAAGGAAAAAGACGCTCCGTTCCTCCTCCTTAGAACCGCTGTCAAAATATACATGTTTTCACCTCTCTTAGAAGCGGACCGAGAGGTAGAAAACTGATTTGATTAAGTAATCCTCTTACCAAAAGCAAAAACCGAATCTTCCTGATTCTACTTTTAAATATAAAACCGTTTCTTTTTAATTCTCTCCAGGAATCATTCATTGTGATTAAGGTAGTAATGACAAGGGAATCCACCCATTGTTCTGGTTATTCAAGATTAAATAGAAGGGAAAATTTAGCACAAAAAGGTTGCCAAAGTAGGACTTGACGTGGACTAGCACAGTTCCACCGACAAACAAGAACTCATTGACTTCTTTTCCTTATCTTCTTTCTTTAATTCTCAATCTTAACCAAAGTTCATTACATCCAGTCTAAGCTTTAGTTTCAACCCTCTATAGTCTAAGCTATCCCTGAACTTTTGAGCGAGTAACTAGCTAAGGGGTGTGGAACCAATCAGTAGGAAGTGTAATTCTGCGATAATATGCGTAGAAAAACTGGAAACAAGCCAAAATATGGCGGGAAAAGTATCCGCCCGTGTGATAGAAAAACAGTGAAACAAAGAGATATTCGCAAACAAATTTCGGAGACTGACGTAAACTTTAAAAGCGTTAACTACTATATGATAAACAACAGATAAAAAATTAAAAATACTTTTCAGCCCAAAATTTAAAATTTATTTACGCCATTAGGCTGCGCCAGAATAAGAAATAAACTGGAAATGAATAATTAAGTTCTTTCATCCTTTTCTCTTAGGAAGCAGTTACTTTTCACCTGCTTCAGTTTGTTTATTTCAGTATACATCATGATGTAGCAGTGGCGGATCCCGGGAAGGGGGCCGAGGAGCCCGGGCCCACCCCTTATTTTTAGACAAAACTTTTTGAGACCGGTCCCCCCCCCCCCCCCCCTCTTATCTCAAGATCTGGATCCGGCACTTTGTAGCAACAGAGGCAAACACTAACTAAATGTAACATCGGAATATCTTAACTTTGCAAAAACAAAGGTCAAAAGTTAACGAAAGAGTTCCTCTGTCTAGTGCTGTACCATGGAAACTGTAAATAATATCAAAACCCTGATACACCATAATTAACCAAGAAAGATCAACAATACTTGCCGTAACTTTTTCCCAAGTTTGTGCTTTAAAAAAACGACTAAAAGTTGTCATTTAACTTTTACACCTACTTTAGTTTGTTTATCTCACTATAGCAACAGAGGCACACACCAACTAAATCGAACATCGGAACATGTTAACTTTGCAAAAACAGAGGTCAAAAGTTAACAAGAGAGTTCCTCGGTCGAGTACGGCCGGTAACATGGAAACCGTAAATAATATCAAACCCTGATACACCGTAATTAACTAAGAAAGACTAACAATACTTGCCGTAACTTTATCCCAAGTTTGTGCGTTAAAAAAACGAGTAAAACTTGTCATTTAACTTCAAAAATTTAGTTCTTTAACAAAGGTAACAAGTATAACCTCTAAGTCATCTTCACGAGCTAATCGGACAAACCCAAATTCAACCAGTAAGATAGGCACGATGTTAGTCCGATACTCAGTTCAAGTCCTACATACTACCTACTGTTTTCTTCTGTTTTCTTTCTTCTCTTATTTACTACTTTAAGTTATAAGACTGCTATCATGTATTTTGAGTGAAGATGACAATCTGACTCTGGGGTATCCATTCTAGTCACAACCTATTTGCTTGTACATGTGGTAATGGCTGTGACGGAGGTGCGTAGGCCCTCTGGACTATTGTAACTGTCTCGGATCTTTGCCTTTGACCTTCCACCCTTTCGTCGTTGCGTCGAAGACTTCTCTTGATCTCCCTTTCTCCGCACTGTTTTTGAAGTGTCACTTGTTAGTAAACTTGTAGCAGTAATTGTCTGAGGGCTTCTTCTGTACCAAGAAATAATCTTCTGAAGTGTAGTGCCGTAATTTTCAGCCACAGCAACAGAATGACAGCATATCTTTACAGATCTGTATCTTTCGCATTCTCCACAAACTACTTTTCCATCAGCTTGCTGAAATACAAAGTATGGTCTCGTACCATGGTCATTTCTGGCGACGAATAAGCTCTCTTTAGACTAGTTTGTTGACTCACAGATCGAGTGACCTCTGAAATAATCTAGGTTTTTAAATATCAAACAACTGTATTAGCCGTAACACCACCCAATTACTTTTTGGATGATAAGTGTGAAATGACAAAAAATACCTAAATAAACTAAAGAACTGCACTGTACGCCCTCTAGAATTTCAAGAACACTGGTAATCACTGTTTTAAAGACTTATTTTTTGTCTATTTAATTTTAACTTTAAGACTGAAAAAAAATAAAGTAAAATAAAAAATCGACTTTACAACCTGTTTTTCTTCTTCTTCAGTTTATGACCTTAGCTGTGAGAGTGTGATCATTCAAAAATGAAGAGATGCTGATGTTAGGCCAAAGTATATATGTTTCTGGTTTCTCAAGTTAACTTCTTCCACCGAAAAAATATCAAAGAGGGCATGTAAGAATTATTGCTCACTCAATTCAAGTGTATCCCTGCTTCCTCCGTACATTTTTTCGAGAATGCATTATATTTGTCGTTTGAGAGGACTGTGATAATCATGGTGAAGAATTTATAATAAGGGAGCCAGGGGAAACTTGCTATTGCTCTATTCCGTTTATTAAACGGCATTAAAAAGGAAAATCCGGCAAATGCTTTTCAAATTCTTCGCAAAGCTTCCAAAACTGGCCAAAGACGCTTCTTCTCTTTGAGACTTTATTTCCCGAGAGAAAAAGGTCAAATCTCCTGAGAATATCATTCACGAGATTTGCATTAATTTATAGTGATGAATAATTCGATCAATCGATTGACTTTGCTCTTATTTGCTTGCCCTTCTCCCCGCTACTTCACGGGCTAACAACTAAGTAATGGTGGAAGAAGTAATTTATTTCGCAAGATTTCCTTACAGCCTCATAACATTTATTATGCAAGATACAGGTTTCGACTCTATTCATAAACTGAAAAACTATTTGTGTGAAATACTGAGCATGAAATTGCCGCATGCATGATAAATGTATGGAGCTGTACGAAAATTTTACCCTCATTTCGCAATTTAAAAGTATAACTGGGAGAAAAGAGCAATTCCTTTTTCTACTTCGAACATCAATTTTTTTAGTAAAACACAGCGTAAGGTGAACTGACGGGCACTCTTTACTTATTTAGATTTGAGAAATCTTCACGAGCACCGATTTTGAAAAAACTGTGATCATAGCTAATGTACAGGTGAATATAAACAGCTGTGCAAAGCGAATAAATTAGCGTACCCTTTATACGCTAATTTTCAAAGAACCTTAACTATGATTATAAAGCCGTTTTAAAAAGCACAAAAGGAACCGTCTATAGAGGGTTTTTCTGTAGGATTAGACTAGATCAGTCTTTTTAAATGACTTATAGTCTGGATATTACAACTCTTCTGCTACTCTTTCATTTGTGAGTCCGAGAACATGACGTGGGTCTGTAATAACCATTGAACTGACTTTTGGCTTGCGGGTGACAAACAAAGGTTGAAAGCCTTTATTATAATAGTACTTCTTGCTCCGTCAATCATCTTCGTCTCATCTCACCACTTGTCAGAATATCTCGATTGATTCAGTTGCCCAATTTTTTTTCAAGAAAATTGTCTTTCAGTGCATACACTCATATGCCTTTTTTGTATATTTCTAAGCGAACGACTAGACGATCGAACGTCTTCATTTGTTTGTTAAGACAGATCTCAGTATTCCGATTCTGCCTGATCCTGACCTTGAATGTATTCCTCTTCTTCTTCCGAATAGTTACCCAAAAGGAGTTCGTTAAGTTGGTCCTGTTTGGCCAAAAAACGGAAACATATAATGCGACCAGTTAGATGAACAATAAATAGAACCAGAGCATGGCAGGAAAATACGATTCCAGAGAGCTCCATATTTCCTGATGTGTTTTCCCAAGGTCTGGTGCCATGAAGAATTGAAGCAATCTGGAAAAACCAACTTCCCTGTAAGCTTAGTAAATAAGACCTAGAAAAACTCACAAAGGGGGCAAACCGATCGGAAACAACAGCTAAGAAGAAAACGAGGGCAGTAACAAAAACGAGAATGTAAAGAATACAATGAACATGCACGTTGAGTTCATCTCTTCCGTGAAGATGGAGATAGAACAGGAATCCTTCCACCCAGAAAGCAAGTGATAGTACTAAATAGTCGAATTTTGGTGGAAGGGGTAGAAAGCGATACCACATTATGAGATCTACGATACCGCTCAACCCAAAGAAACCGTACATAAGTGCGTGTCCGTGATTGCGTAAGTTCTGGGTTATGAGTTCGCCCTGTTCGTCATATAATTTCGCCGAGTTGTTAAAAGGCATTTCAACCAAGATTCCGATTGCTGATAAGACCACTTTTATCATTGGCTCCAGTGGAATTTTAGAGAGCGTCGGACCCGGGCAGCGATACCACACGAGTTGGAATCGGTTGGATCGCCTTGTCCTCTTCTGTTTATCTTTAGCTCGGAGTGTTCCGCTGGGGTGGTTCATTTGCAGGACGTCTCCAATAAACCACCACACGGAGATGGTTAAAAACATTGTTCCCGCCACAGCATGGCCTATGAACCCTCCCATCTTGTTTCAGGAGCTGGAATGAAGTTTGGCTAAAACTCAGGACAGTGATCTTGCTACGAGCTATAAGTATGGCTGACTTTGACGAGGCAAGTGACGAGGCAAAAATAGGTGCCTTTGATTACGTTCGTGCTGATAATCTTTGAAGCAAAAAATACGGCATAGATAACGGTTCCTTTGATCACCTTGGAAACAACATTAAGTGAACATTTGAGGAAGCAGCCAGCTGAATTAGGGTGCTCACAGAGAATAAGCAGTCATTAGTTACTAAGTTACGCATTGGCTACAATTCAAGGCAATCCAACAATACTGAAAAACAAAATTAACAGAAAATTCCTAATTTGAAAACTCCTTCTTGATACGAACTGAATAATTACATATAATTAAAATAAACAAATATTGTGATAACTGAAAGTTAATGTTAATTCTCTCATCAATAGGAGACTTCCACTTCCGCTCAATAATGTGAAGAAGCATTTGAATGACGCGGTAATAACGGCTGAGTATTTTAAAGTATTCGAGACTGAGGTTTAGCCAACTTCATTTCAGCACTTCCACTAAGATGAGAAGGTTCATAGGTCATGCTGTGGCAGGAACAATGTTTTTAACCATCTCCGTTTGGTGGCCGGTTTATTGGCGGACGTCCTGCAAATGAACCGTCGCAGCGAAACACTCCGAGCTAAATATAACTTGAGCAGCCGGAGGGAGAAGGCGATCCAACGATTCCAGCTCGTGTGGTATCAATGCCCGGGTCTGGAGCCACTGTTAAAGGTCATCTTATCAGCAATCGGAATGTTGGTAGAGGTTCCCCCCTCCCCCTTCAACAACCTGGCAAAGTTGTTTGACGAGCAGGAGAGCGAATTCATCATAGCCAAGAACCTGCGCAATTGCGAAAACGCACTGATGTACCGTTTCTTTGGCTTGGGCGGAATCGTGGATCTCGTAATGTACTATCGCCTTCTCCATCTTCCGCCAAATTCGACTATTTAGTAATGTCACTGGCTTTTAGTGTGGAGGGATTCCTATTCTATGTCCATCTTCACGGAGATGATAAGTTCAAAGTAAATCGTACTCTTTTCATTTTAGACTTTGGTACTACTATTGTTTTCTTGTTAGCTGTGGAATCTCATCGGTTTGCCTCAGTGGCGGATCCAGACCTCCCGATAAGGGGGGGGGGCGGTCATCCAGATCTTGAGATAACGGGGGAGGGCCAGTCTCCAAAAATTTTTTTTCCGCCCTTCGGACCTTTGTCTGGTCTAAAAATGGGGGGGCGGTGCGGACCCCCCGGGCCTCTCCCCTAGATCCGCCACTGTGCCTCCTTTGTGAGCTTTTCGAGAGCTTATTTACTGAGCTTGCAGGGAGGTTGGTTTTTGCACATTGGTTTCATTCTTTATGGCACCTTGGAAAATGTGGAGCTCTCGGAATTTGTTTTTCCTTTACATGTACTGATTATATATTTATTCTTTATGCATCTATGTGGTCGCATTCTATGTTTTCGTTATTTTGCCAAAAGAACCAACTAAACGAACCCCCTTTTGGGAATATATTCGAAGATGAAGAGGAAAACGACTAAGCGTAAGACCAGACAGAATGCCGGATAGTGACATCTGTCATAACATGAACAACTGAGGATCCTTTTTTTCTCGTTGTCGGATGAGAAAAAAAATGCGAGTGTACTGAAAGTTTGAAGAACAAAATAAGCACGTGAGAAACTAAATCAAGCCGGACATTTTGATAGTCCTGGGGTAAGCAAGAATAAGATGGCTGGCGGAAAAAAAGCACTGTCTAATGGCGTTTAGCTTTTCTTATCTCTGAGAAAGTCAGGACTCAGTTCATTAGCTAGGTTATTACCTACTTCTCATTCTCGGACTCGGAGAGAAACGACTGCTAGCTCTAGCTCTATAGAGTTGTAAGATCCAAAGTATATTGACTCATTTACTGAAAGACTGATCCTATTTAGTCAGTTACGTGTAGCAAGCTCTTTGAGAAATTACGGTAAATAGATGGAGGGAAGCCTTATATAGACTCTCCGGAACTTTTGCTGTTTGAAACAGCCTCAATCCTTGCAAAACTGTTATTCATTTAGAAAGCCTGACGCTACTTTGTCAGTGATTAATTAAAAGCTGTTTACAAGTCAACTGGTACAGAAAAAAAGCTTCCTATAGACTAAAACTTCGTATACTACTGCCTGCAGAATACGAGTAATTGAAACGTCCTCTTGACGAGATCTGGCGACATTGGGCTCTTTGAAAAGTGTTTAAGATCCGCTAATTTCTGCGCTTTGCACAGCTGAATATGTTCACCTGCATACTAACTGTAATCAAAGTTTTTTTTTAAAATTAGCGCTCACCAAGAAGGCAAAATAACCTTAGTAAGGATTGCTGGTCAATTCACCTTATACGCTACGAGTTATTTATTTAGGAAACAGAAAATGAAAGAATTCCTTTCATTTCTCTCTCCTTCTTATTACTTGTAAAGTGTAAAATTAAGGATGCGATCGAATGGGAAATCTGGATTCAAAATCCGGATGTCGTATTTGCAATAGAACGCGAAGTCCGTAAACGAGTTTCAACGCTGAGTAAATAATCTATTCTTGGATTTCTTTTCTTTCCGTATCCGAAAAAGGAATTTGAAAAACTGTTCTTAAGAACAGCGGTCTTGCACGCGCACGCGTAAGTAGCAGAAAAAAGACCACTGTTCACGAGAACAGCTTTGCAAATCGAACGGTAAAAAAGGAAATCCATGAGATCCGTATTTGGGTTTCTTAAATGTAATCCATCCAGAGGAAGGATTTCTAGCTCGAAGGTGAAATCTATGTACGGATTTCGCTTTCGATCGATTGCAAAATCCGAAATCCAGTTTTCACCAATCGAACGCAATCTAAATGTTTACTTGTCCATTGAAAATTGGAGGAGGAAATCAGAACAATCACTCAATTATTTGAATTGTTCACTATATGAATGCAAATCTCATGATATTCTCAGGAGATTTGTACCTTTGTCTCTTTGGAAATAAAGACGCTTCGACTGAAATAACATTTCTTTTAGTTACCCTGGTCAGTATTGTCCGTCATACAAATTCTTCCTGCAGAGTTTTCGAATTTTCCGCTCGTGTGGGTATAACTAGCGCCGGCATAAACTTCGGTCAGTGGAGTATCTCATGACAGCTTTTCTTGACATGTTTTGAACGTGACTACATTGTAATGTTTTTCCCTGAAGGGCGTCCTGTTCCCGCGACAGCTGACTCTCCAATTTTTGAACAAAGATCTCGTAACAAGTAGTAGAAATATACAGACGTAGTCTTTTTGTCTACCTCAGATCTGTGAAGCGGAGTATAAATTGAAAACGTTTTGGAAACAAACAGCTTTCCGCGAGCAGATAAGCAAGATGATCCGTTACTTTCTTATTATCTTATCTTTATTTTGATTTCTATTTCATGCTTTTGACCTTCTGTTTGAAAGAAAGGAGCGTGACGTCACAATCATGTCAACAAATCGTTGTAGACAAAAGCTTGTAGTAACTAGCATAATCATAGATGGCTGGACAAAGAGTAATGCAATAGACGCTGCAAGCTTCTCTTGAAACGATAATTTCCCCAAGACTTACAAAAAAGCGACAAAAAGGTAAGTATAAATGTTTAGTGTCTTTTGGGGGAGCATTTAATGTTGCTAAGGGCTAAGAGGCACACTCAGGATCAACGATGCGTTTAGTTAATGGATTAGCATCATCGTTTCCAGTGACTAAGGAGGCATGAAATTTGCATCAGCCGGCTTATTAGTGACAAAAAGCAGTCATTTCTAGTTTGTCTATTTAGCATGGCAGCCAGACATGAAGCAACATAACCGAAAATTTCATTCTGGAGTAACGTTGTTTCTTTTTTCGTTGACGCTTTCGTGAGCCCAGCCGCGATCATGCACCCAAACATCGAGTTTACATTCGCCTGCTCGATCCTAAATTTCAAACATCTATCACGAGTTCATCATCTTCTTGAATTTAGAAACATACGCAGTATGTCTGCAGCAATACGCTGTCCCGAGGAACCAGGTAGTTTTGCGTATGATTTTTAATGCAATAAAAGTTAAACTTGAGTTAAATTACGGCATAATTCATTGGTTGTTGATTAAATTAACTCATTCATAGGATTTTCACCGGACCGATGTAGTTACTTTGTTACATCGTACTCAAAATTTAGTGCAAATCTTTCTTCCTGAGCAAAATAAACCGTTATTGAAGACAATAGCACAAATGCTCGGAATCCTAGCTGTGACAGAATTCTGAAGCATTTTGTTTTTCAAGTACTTTGAACTGAAGATAACAACAATGATATCGTTTACTAGCTGCATCATCATGACTTCATTTAGTGACCTGCCAGTAGGAGCCTTTTGAGATTGATTTCTTCTATTTCATTTCTTCGGGCGAGCCCCGGGGGAAGAACACCTTGACCAGTTTAGGATGCGCGAAAAAACTTTAATACCTTTCGTTTAAGACTACATCCGCGAGATCATGGATTTGTCTCTCGAACTTTTGAGTCTGTGGACGAAATCCTAAAGTGTTCCATTTAAACGAAACGTCTTTAGTAGAACTTTGCATAGTAGTCTTCATTCCCTTGGAGTTTTTTCAAAAAGAAATTTGATTGATTTTCGTTTTTCATTTTTTTTTCTTTGGCCAAAAGGTTAAACCCTGGGCAAAAAAAGAAAAGAAAAAACATTGACAGTTGACCCCTGAAATTTGGCACGCTATTTTAAGGAAACTGACAGATAACGCAAAATTCAGTTGCAGTGGAAAAATCTTGCTTATTTTCTTTTCGTGAACTCTTATAAGGCCAAAAAATATATCGCCTTGTTACCACCTTAACTTGAAGTAATGCTTGAGGGGAAAGAGACGGAATAAGTTTATAGTTAAGATTCTCTTTTTTCTCCTCCTTCGGCCTGTGGTTTTATACGTACACTATCAGTCACCCAAGAAAACAGACCCCATTCCGCGGTAGGCACAATATGGGAGTTCCCCCGGATCTTCTCGCAGCAATTTATGAACTATGATCAACCGCGTCGTGTCAAGTTTATGAGCGTCCATGCATTAACTATACTGTAACTGAATGGAACCGTTGCAAAGGGAACGTGTCGCTGTCTCTTGAAGTGACGCAGGAATTTCTGCATCGTAGAAATTTTATGACTGTTCTCCAAGTTTGTTTGTTTCGTCTTATCTGTCACCAAAAGTATTTCCTGATCGAAAAATTAGATAACCTTTTTGGGAAAGGTCTTCAGCATTCGATGCGAGTAAAAATCCCAGCGCCCGGGAGGGCCGGAATTTTTAATTATCGTTTGTAGAAAATGATGTTCTTTTCTGGAGGAAACGGGTGTTGTATTTGGCGGATCTAGACTGAAGGAACTTAAAAGAAAGAACGCAACTTAAAAAGCGAGATGAAAGGTTTTTTTTCAAAGCCGTTGATAAACAAATCAGTTTATTGTTTGCCTTTGTCCGTTTGTTTGTTTTTAACATTCACTGCAGTCTTGTGTAATAAACAACAATATTAATAGCAAATTACTGAGATCTTGAAATATTTGTGTGCACTTTAAAAAACACTGCAGCCTCCTTTCCTAAATTTTTTATCTCAGGGGCGCCCAGTTTTCATGTACCGAAATTACACTAATACCTATTTGGGTTGAGGCTGGTTGACCCAAATTATTAGCAGGACTCAATTCAGTATCATGATGTAAAATGATGTACAATGCGTCATCAATCAAAATAGATTAAAGTAACGACTTTATGCATTACGTTCGGCAAAAGAAGAGTACGACGTTTGGAACGAAGTCGACCACATTCGAAATTCCTGTTTGGGTCACTCGAAATTAATTCATGATACTCATGGGTTGACCCAAATGAGACATGTTGGGGTTCATTGATTCAAACGTAAATCTTTTCATGTACTTAATTGGAGGGATTATATGAACACTTCGATATTTGAACCGGGCCGCCGTCTTGCATGCAGTAACTCTCGAGTGCGCCTCACTTTGCTTCATGTTAAGATTGTAAATTTTGTTTTGAAACGCAGACATGACGATAAGAAATGTAATACAGTTTACGCCCGTCGAGATGAAACTCGTGTTTCAGTGCTAATGTTTGTTTCTTGACCCGTGACACCTTGGCTTGGTCGTCATGCTTTTCGAGGGGGGGGGGGCAGGATGGGGGTTGGGAGAGGGAAAGAATACGCTTTCTTATCTATCTTCTATGGAAGGCCTGATACCAAAAAGGAGGTGGGTTAGTACTTCATGTCAGGTACCTCAAGGGCAAAGCAGCTGAAGTAACTCATGTATCTTAAGTAAGCTCAAGTAGGTAAATTATGTGGAACACATATAGGGAGACTATTTGTTGGTTTGACGTGAGGTATTTGCCCAAGCCGGGCTTGAAGTGTATATCCGGGACTTCCCTAGCGCGGGCAGTCTGGAGTCATATGACATGTTTGCGAGGGTTTTCGAGTTGTGTTTGAGAGTGTAGCGGTAAGTATTGCCTGAGTTTTTTTGGTACATGGCCTCAGTGACCCGTTACAATACTACAGGGCTCGGCTTCAAGCTGCTGTCACCGATCTGTACTCTCAAAACGGTGGTCTCAACATAATTGGTAAGATTACGCTCTCATAGACGAGGAATCAGTTTTATGAGTCAAGTGAAAATGTCAGCAAAGAAGCTTATTTAAAGAAGCTTATTTAATTTTCCGTGGTAGACTAGTGACAGGCTCATAAGAGCAAAGAATAGGCAATAACAATCATAACATAGCCCAACAGAGCCTTGCATTAAGAAAACAGCAGACATTTCGCAACGCCGTTTTTCAGTTTTCCCCGCAAAATGACGTCTTAGTAACAAGCGCAGAAATTCCATGTGGCATGGCATGATGACTATCTAGATCTAGTATGACTTCTGATGGGTGGAAAGTTTGCTTCATATCCAATCAGACGCGCTACTCCAGAGCCTGGATTTTCTGCCGTCCTTAATAGTCACGTGTAATAAAGAAGAGCTCTGGAGACGAGAACGCCAAGCTGATGCGCTACAACGTTCGGTTTGAAAATTTGCCTTTAAAGGGTCCATGTCGCGCTATTTGCTAACTTTTTAAAAAGCTAAAACGTTTTGGCATCAATTGAATTCCAAAAATAACGGTTCAGTTTTAAGCATTGAAACTGTTTCCTGCTCACGTTCTTCTGTTGCAAACGGATGGCAAAGGTGGACATTTATTGATACAGTGACTCCCGATAACTCGAACCCTCGCTAACTCGAATCGAACCTCGCGCTAACTCGAACAGAAACCGATTTCCTCTGGATTTTCGTAAATTATACAGTCAACTCTCTCTAAGACAGACACCTTCGGGACCGGCACTAATTGTCTGTCTTTGAGAGGTGTCCATCTTAAAGAGAGTCAAATAAAAGGAGTAAAGAAAGGCAGGGACCAACTCTAGGTGTCCGTTTTACAAAGGTGTCCGTCATATAGAGGTATCCGTTAAGAGAGGGTCGACTGTACATTTACTGTAATTTTATCCTCGGTAACTCGAACCCTCGATGACCAGAACCTCCCGCTAGCTCGAAGTAATTTTTGTTTCCCCTCAGATCATTTCTATATAATTTTACTCTTGATAACTCGAACCATGTTTTGAGCCCTTAAAAAGTTGGAAAAAATCAGTGTACTGGCGTCCGAAACGTTGAATTTTGAATTTCCCATTGACGACGTGTTGTAGCCACAAAGTTTACTAGTGGAGGCTGATGTTGTCAAAAATCTAACGTCAAACAGCTTTACTTCTCAAAACAGTAAATCACATGCTCTATTTAGGCAATGTTTTGTTACGTTTCGTTCTGATTTATAATCTTGAAGTATCTTAACTTCAATTGTCACTTCACCTCTCTACAATTAAATGTGATTAAAACGTTAACTGTGCAGTAAAAACTGTTCCTTACTCCCGGCTATTTTCTTCGCGCTCCCGATAACTAGAACTTTTTTCGATTTCCGTTGAAGGTTCGAGTTATCTGGAGTCGACTGTACTTGAAAAAGTTGGGCCAACTTTAATTTTTCAAGTTTTAATTGCTATGCCTGCAAAAATTACCTAAGAAAATGTAATAGCTAGTGCTCCCTGGTGAAACGGATTTGTTTGATATCTTATTCATAATTAAGGGGTGTATTGGTAAAGTAATGACTTCAGCACATTAAGTGACATAAAACAGCCGAGTATCCTCGTGACACAACGCCTCCCTCAGAAATTAACGCTAAGATATATATTTGAAACTACACGCAGATAACATTAAGAAAGCAGTTTGAAAGAAGAAGAAAGAAAGAAAGAAAAAAAAAAGAAAACGACAGCATTCAATGTTGTCTTCATCTCAGTCTGCAAAACAGCTATTATCCTTGTTTGGCTGACTTTCATAGAATGGTTTTTTTTATTAGGGGTCGAACAATCCAATGAGCCAAACTTAAATGGTCTCCTATAGAGATTTCATTCTTTAATTAGAATTTTCCAACGAGCCTTCCCGTTACTTTCGAATGGGATTCACCCCTACGAGACACACCCCTGTAGAATTACCCCTAAACTGCCGCTTATAAGCCCTGGGCTTATACAAGTTCGTAAGGGGTTTTGGGTGGGCTTATAAACGGGAGGGGGGGCGAGCTTATATCCGGATGGGCTTGAAAGCGGACGACAAAAAAACGTTTCGAAATGAGCAACAGCACTGTTGATCGGCGTATGATTTAAATTTTTTACTCTTACAATTGAAGCCTTAAAAAGGCAGCAATAAATCGAATTCAGTTAAATTTCAAAACAAAATCAAAACTGTAACTGGGGCTTATATCAGGATGCCCTTATAATTGGATGTATTTTTTGTTTGCATGTAGGTGGGTCTATAACTGGGGGGGCTTATAAGCGGATGGGCTTATAAGGGGCAGTTTACGGTACTAGAGAAGTAGACATACGCTTAGCCTGCAGGCGACAGGGGACTGTAAGCAAAACGTTATCTATATTGTAAATGTTATTGTTTATTGCAGACTCTTTTGTTCTTCACGATGCCCATTCTGACTATTTACCTTGTGTTTCTCTGTTGGGTCTTTGCGAGACGTGTTTCTGGGGGTAAGTGTAAAGCTTGGTGCATGCCTGAAGCATTTACCCTTTATTTTTACATTAATTTTACAAGGCCTTACATGTATTGTATGCATTCCAACATTTTGGACAAGAATAAACTTAAGACTATCGTGCGCGTCTAGCATAAGTCATGACTTTCGACCAAAAAAATCAAATCAAATCAAATCAATTTTATTTAAGCTCGATAGCGTGAGGAGTGGTTGCCCAATCTCCCGAGCCAGGGGCTCATGTATTAAACGCTCGAGCATTCCAGATCGAATTGGAATTTAGAAATGTTGGTTTTTGCGGAGAGGGGAAAACCGGAGTACCGGGAGAAAAACCTCTCGGAGCAGAGAAGAGAACCAACAACAAACTCAACCCACATATGACGTCGAGTCCGCGAATCGAACCCGGGCCACACTGGTGGAAGGCGAGTGCTCTCACCACTGCGCCATCCCTGCTCCCCGACCATCCACACGCGCACAATTTTCACTTAAGATATCCACATGTGTCGTATGACTGTCGTGTGTATAATTTACCCAACACGATCTGTCGTGAAGTCATGACGTATGCTAGTCTTTAGACCTTCCCGTGCAAAATGTTTCAAGTTCTAACACAGGCTGGTGAAAGATTTGTCATCTTCCCTGCTTTACAGTCGAACTCCCCCCCGGAGGGAGTACCCTCGGGGGGGCTACTTTCTTATAAGAGGCTAATGGCGATGTGCCGCTGGATGGGGTCGCATTTTCACGACTGGATTGACAATAATGGGGTAGCATTTTCAAGAGAGTTACTAGAATGGGGTCGCACATTTTCTGATTTGTGGGGTAAGACAGTTCTCCTTATTTACGGTTAGCAAACGTACCAGAATGTTTGTACTGTAGATGAAAAGTAAATTGTTCTTCATTCAATCTAAAAAATGGGTCAATTCATAAAAATGGTAAGTGACTAAGTTGGGGTCGCGAAAATTACACATTTTCCCAAAAGTGACAAAGATGGGGTCTATAATTGGCCACATAATAGACTATAATGGGGTAGGGGCTCTGAGAGGCCAGCGGCACATACCGGCTTAGCAAAAATTAACCCAATTAACCCAAGTACCCCCCTCCCCCAGGGCGCTAAATCCGGACACCTCGTTATTACGGACAGTTGCCTTTGTCCCTGGGGAAAATTTTTAATATATTTTCTCTAAATACAGTTTTCTCGGACGCTGAAAGACAGTCAATTATCAACTCCGGATTTTAAGATAAAAAAAAAACCCCTTCATTTGACAGCATGTAAATGTTCCCAGTGCTGCGGTACACCTGATAGGATGAATTTCCGATTCTTCAACAAGTGATACGAATGTTTCCTTTTTTAAAACATGCTTCGATATCCTTTCAAGCGGATAAAAAAGAACTTCATTTTTTAAAAAATTATAAAACAATTAATGAATGAGGCGATTATCGTAAAAGAATTATCTTCGACAGTGCACGTTTAGGGATTGTTCAGAATAGAAAAAAAAAAAACACAACTGTAAAATATTCTTTATCTTCAAATTGGCAAATAAATGGCATATGTCGCTCTTCGAATTGTCCTTCTTGCTGTTCTTGCCGGACTTGCCATGTTTTTAGCTATTATTTCTCCTAGTTCTTACTCTTGAAACAAGTGAAATGTCCGCCATTTTTGTTTTCACAACCAAAACAACTCAACCTCGTCCCCAGGTCTTCTCGGTTAACGGTGCATTAACCTGCAAGAAAGCTGCACTTTTGTCGTCATCGGTTCATTTATTGCTAAAGTCTTCCACATCTGGTCATCAGTAGCTGGTTATGGTGAATTATGCGTGTGCTTTTAGCCAATCAAAATCGGGGAAATATTTTGAATTTAAATTGTAAATAATAAATACAGATAATAAACTTGGGTACCATGATCCTCAGTTTACATCCTAGTGATAGACTTTTTACTTCTCTTTCATTTTTTAGAATCTACTGACCTTAACTGCAAGCAGTACAACACATGCACAGATTGCATCGTTAGCAGTCCGGAGTGCACATGGTGCGAGGATATTGTAAGTTTGGATTTTTTACTTTCCTTTCTTTATGGACAAAAGGCCGGATAAGTATAAAAAATCGAAGAAATTAAGTGTGTCAATTTTTCAAGCTCGTTAGTCGTGTTTTTCAAAAAAAATATCCCTGAAAACAGAACTTTCAGTTTCAAGAATGCTGAAAAAACCTTGAAAACTATAAACATGGAAGATGAGGCATAGCCGGGTTCTTCTGACCTTTAGCGCTTGCTAACGAGGCAACTCAACTAGAGAGATTTAGAATCAAAATGCAACATTAACGTTAATTTGCACCAACTGGGTACGTTTTCCCTTTTTCAGTTGTTTACTACATGTATTCCGTTATCTATACACTACAAAATATTACAGTTGAAAGGTAGTTTCTTAGTAGGTTCTTTCAGTGGCATACTAATCATTGTGGTCAATTTCTTCTCATTTCCTAATTTGAGATATTAAATCGGACGTATGTCGTTTTCCCTATAATGCGATTCTAAATAAGTGCACCAGAGGACTTTCCTTTGAACCTTGCATGACAAATAAGGACTTGTTATTGATATTGGAGACCTTCAAGGAACGGCTACGAGGACGAGATTTGACTATTGAAAGGGTTTTTTGCGCACTTTACAAAAATAGACACCCTGGAATGCTTCATTGTAGTTTTTTTCACCAGAAAAGTTAGCACTGTTATCTTTTTTGGATGAGGGAAAGCCCTCTCCCGGTCGCATAGTGATTAAACCTCCATCAACCTTTGATAAGAGACTGGTCAAAAAGTATAGGGGGGTGGGGGTGGGCCAGAGCATTTGGAAATATGGTTGATAAAAAACACATGACCTACCCCCTCCCTTCGGCACAAAAATGACTGACCCACCCCTAAAGCAAGGTTGGAAATTGCATGACCCACCCCCTAGTTAAAACATGGATGTTCGGTTTCCTCTTAATAATCCAATAAAACCTTGTTCTGTGCTTGACAAAATTTGTTGATACACCAAGAAATATCAAAATCACAGAAATCATACCTTTCACTAAAAAGACGAATGTGAAAAACCGAACATTTCTTGTTTCAATGGACGTTATGAGTCTTGACACAAATATACACCAAAACGAGGGTATATTGAAATTATCTGTCACAAAGCACGAGTACGACATCCGCGCTAAGACTCCTACTAGAATGACGACGGCTATCACGTTTTCCCACCAAAATATGGACTTTAAGATCCAACGAGAACGTCGCTTAGAAAGTGAATTTGCGTTCCTTCAGTCCGATTACGGGCTACCCATTTACTTTGTCAAATGTGGGCGAACCCTCCTGAAGCTGAATTTCAAGGGACCATAGCCAAGCTCAGAAAGAGAAATAAAATTTCGTCGTTGCTTGTTTACGCTCTCCAGTCCATAAAACGCAAAATTAGGCATTTTCACTTCATAGTCGTGCAAAAACAGGAAAGAAATGTACCAAAAAGCGTGATGAACGTGCGAAGTTGTTGTTTTGCTTATTGACCCGATTGCTTTTTTGACGTTCTCGTTGCCGTCCGCGTCGTTAGATCTTAAAGTCCCTAATGACGCTGGTTCACGTACGAGAGAAAATCTCGTACTCTTAGTCATCCTCTTCTTCTAATGGTCTGGAATTATCAGAACTCTAACTGTGATTTTTATTCTTATGACTTATTAAGGATTACCATATACTTGGTCAACCCAGAAGCAGGTGCGACATGGAAGTAAATCACCAACAAAACAAATGCAAAAAGATCTCCAATCCAAAATCAGGATTTACTGTTCATTTGGTAAGTGGATTACGATTTTAACTTGATTGAGGAAAAATTTCCTACGGGTAGCGAACACTGGGTTTAGTGTTTAGAGTGAAATGTGTTGCACTGATGAACAAGTTAGGGGAATTTTTTTGTAGTGTTTGAGTTCTGGAAATACACTGCCTGATAGTATTTTGCGTTCACCCACACCACGATAAGCCTACTCTACATTGTTCATACACCAAGCATGCAACCCAACAAAGCCAGGAAACGCCAAATAAAAAGATTAAAACCCTGCCAAAGAATGTTTTTTACAGGTAGTTACAAACTCAGTTGACCTGACTATTCATTGAAGTATGTGAGTATTCATGGAAGTATTTGAAACTTTTCCCCACAAGAGTATTTGAAGTATTTGGAAGTATATGAAACTTAAAAGCTAGCCTAGCTAAAGACGCGATGGATACATATTCTCATACTCATTTCCTTAAATGACACAGCTTCGTAAGTCATTAATCTAGTAATTTTACTATGCATTAAGCAGTTTTGCTGATCGTGACGGTTAACGCCTTCTTTTCAGAAAAAGGATCCAGACGGTGATGCTATAGTCTCACCGCAAAATCTCACTCTGCAGCTTCGACCGGGTATTATTATTTTTATTATCATTTTGCCACATTTGAATGAAATACATTCACAAAATTCAAATGGATGAGGCAAGGGAGCCCATGGAAGCCAGTAAGGCTGATGAAAATGGCCACCTTTAAAAATATATGATATAACCATAGAAATAAATAGTAAGAAAGATTGCGAACATGGATTTACAAGTCGTCTTATTACTCGCTTTGCTTGGAAATATAGCGGTTCGACAGCTTCGTTTGAACAGCGCAAAAATATTCAACGGTTCCGTGTGAACAAAGTTTCTGCAGTAATCAAAATTTTTAACCGGTCGAAAATTCGACCGCTACCGAGTGAACCTAGCCATTGTATAATTTGACACGACGCCGACCCATTATCAAGTAGCAAACATAAACAAATTACAAGGGGTAAATCTTTTATAACGAGGTTCAATTTTGTGAATGATGAACGTTTCATTTTTACAGGACAACAGACAACCATTACTGTCAACGTTCTCACCCCGACTGACTTTCCAGTTGATTTGTATTACCTTACTGATGTGTCCCGATCCATTGAAAAGGAATCCATCAAGAGGCTTGGCCAGTTGCTAGGTAACTGATCGGGCACTGTAGGCAAATTTAACAAACAGGATCCGGGAAGGGGTCAATGGATGTTTACAAACAAATGTCCCTCATTGACTGCAGAAGAAATATTAACTACCACCTTTAGGAGACAACAAACAACACAAATTTGAAAAGTGGGTTAGGGGGAGGGGGATCCAGATTGTTTTGTTCCCAGAAGTATACCCTGTAATTCCGACGGAAACGGTCCTCGTTTACTTGCGGATTAATAGCAGGCAAAAGGCGCTGCTACTAGAGTAGGTAGTTTTTAGTTTGGGAAAGTCAAAGAACGTTTGTAATTTACAGTCGTTTTGGGACACACAAGATAAGATTACAGTAGACGTTCTCCTAACGGACACTTTCGTAAGCAGACAAGCTCCACTTACGGCCGCCTTCCCAAAACCCCATTTTTCTTAACTCCTATACAAGCCGTGTATTTTCCAGGTCCAGTAACGGACACCTTTTTCGAGTCCTGAGGGTGCCCGGTTACGACAGCTTCCACTGTGAATGGTCATTCCGTTACTGACTAGTTGTTGAATAAATACCCAAAGAAAAGAGCTGACAAAATAAACAGAAAAAGCTCCATATGTTAGTTTTGAATGTCGAAAGTTATGGCTACACTATCATATCGCAGTGTAATTAATTACAGTATTATTTGACCTCATTTGAATCCGCTGACTAAATAAATGTATCTTAATCCAATTTAGACAATTTACCGACCTAAATCACTGAATGTGTAGCGACTTGTGGGCCTCAATTCGGGAACTCTGGAGGGACTTTTCTTTTGGGCTCCAATAGGACGGTAATTCCCGGGAAACGCTGTTATTGCTTTTTTTCGAGGGGGGTGTGGGGGAGGGGGGGCGTTACTTTCGGAATTCTACGGTGCCCCAAGAGAGAATGAGCTCATTCTCCCTTGGGTGCCATAAACTGGTCACAGAAATGGAAGTAGTACTCCATGCAATCTAATCACTCTAATCACTTTTCTAACCATATTTTTTTCCATATTTTAGCCGATGATATATCAAACTTGACGTCTCATTTTCGTCTTGGTCTCGGTGTGTTTGTTGATAAGCCGATATCCCCTTACATGGACTCTGAGCCGGAGAGGTAATTGCATTTGTATTTGGACTTCAGACAATGTCAGAGCGGTAGGCCCAATTTCCCCTAGACCAACGCTAAGGAACAAAAATGAGAAGAAAGTGCTCCCTTCCTTGACCTTTCAAATTGTTAGGCCTTAATTTTCAGTCGTCTCGGAAAAGGACGAAAATGTGGGGCAGGCAAGGGGGCCGGGAGCTCTGAAAAATAAGCGGGTAAGGGCGGAAAGAGGGGTAAGGTCTTAAACGGTGGGAGGCGTGAGAAATAGGGGGAGATCAAGCAACAATGCTTAATATTTCCAAATCGAAAAAGAGCTTTATTGAAGAAGCCAAGAAGAAGGGGATTGGAGTCGGAGATGCAAGGTACAGCAGGTAGGAGGTTTGGATCACCTATTTCCGCCGACCAAAAACTGTAGGTTACATACATCTTACAGTGCTATGACTTAATCCAACAATGTTGGACATGAAAAGAAGAACCCGAACACGAAGCCGTCCCTGGCTTAACCTCGCGTATAATACTGTTTTAGCTTTTTCTTTGGTTCACTGGATCTCGCCTTAATTCTATACATAAATTAAATGAAATTGAGCGAAATCAAAAGTCGAGAATTATTATTACTTTTTTGTTATTCCATTGGCCCTTGTTGGATACACGTTTTGTTACAGCTAACTCAGGACTTTGCGCTTTAAATGTAAAGTTATATATTCCGCAGTTCAAATCGATAAATTATATACACTTGTTTATATGTATATGTTCTCTTTCGTGCAACTGAGATAACTTTATCTTTTGGTTTACGTTTATCGCGTGTCTTCCAGTCAGGTCTCCTTTTTGAAAACATATTTTTTGCGTTTACTTTCTCGAAGGGTTGCTCGTCCTGATGCAGGAAATCCTAATTCCATTCCAACATTCGGTTATCGCAATGTCCTTCCACTGAATAAAAATGTCTCCCTGTTTCAGGTAGGTACGTTGTAATACCTCGCTCAGATTAAATTGCCAGGTCACTAAGCACAACCCTAACTGTAAAACTGCGTGTTAGAAGAAGAAATCCTGAATCTTTGAGACGAGTCTGTATCTAACAACCCAGAAGTATATGCAGCGTTGACAATAGGAAGCCTAAGCAACCGCGACGACAACGACTTTAAAGTGACGTTTCACTGTCCTCGTCATTGTGGTTGCTTAAGCTCTTGCTAAACTGGCGGGTTTACAACTGTCGTCATGGCGGCCATGTTAGTTGGTAATACCAAAAGCGTTTTCCTTCGCTGGGGACTAAAAGCTGTTTTCATGAACATGATTTCTGCGAAAAGATTGTATTTTGACCACCAACCTGACCTTGTCACGCTTTTCCAAAGCAAGAAGAGGAGACAAAAATCATTCCTCAGCCTCTGTAACATCAGAGCGTTTTCTTTGCCGCGTGGCCAGCGAAATCTTATGGACCAAAAGAAGTTGTTTGATGCATAAGAAAAAAAGTTTAACTCTAACAGGACTGACCTGGTGCACCAACAAGGCTGTTGCTGTCTATTTTCCGCTTGGTGTTGCTGTTTTTGCTTTTTTTGGTATAGCACTGCAAGTGACCTGTGACGAAACACTGTAGTGTTTACATTCAATGAAACTAAATCCATATAATTGTTTTCAGTATGCCATTGAAAAGCTTAAATCGTCTGGGAATATTGACAGTCCCGAAGGAGGCCTGGACGCTCTTGTTCAAGTAGCTGCCTGTGGAAAGGTACATTGATGATTGTTTTGCCTCATCCTTTACGGAGGGGGGATCAAAAAACCGTGCACTGGTGAGAGCTCTCGCCTGGCGCCAATGTGGCATTTTGGGCATGATCGCTTACGGGAGGTATTGAGCTCACGAAAATTGTACCACAGGGGATCTCTTCCTGAGAGGACCGAACACATCTAAATTTTATAAGAGAATTCACTGCAAGTAGTTTCCAAGTTACGACATTCGTAGTTTCATGTTGTCATCGATCGCATTCTCTTAGTAGTGCGCTACATACAACGAGCACAAGGATCAAACCATACGACAGGGGGATAACAACAATAGAAAATTAACTAGGCCATCATCCATAAATGTGGGTCGCGGTCACTGACGTGAGAGTGTAACTGTAGTGATTTCACTGGGAAAAATGTGGTGGTTGGGATAGGTGGTCGCATAAGAGAGGCGGTCACACGTGGTCGGGTCTGACTGCAGTTTTGCCATAATCTGTAACGGTCATTTTGGAAAATTATGCTGGTTATATTGCTTTGTAGAGAATCGGTTGGCAAAACAAAGAAGAGGCCCGAAGAGTGGTGGTCTTAACAACTGATGCAGGTTACCACTGTGCAGGAGATGGACTGGTATGTTTTAATTTTTTTGTATTTGTAGTTGCATCGGTTTTTGCATAAGTCGTATTGCATTTGCACTTATGTTGATCCTTGCATGTGTAGTCTTCGTTGCATTTGCCTTCGCACTTGCATTTTGTAGTTGCATCGGGTTTTGCAAAAGTCGCATTGCATTTGCACTTATACTCATTGGTACTTGCATTGTAGCCTTCGTTGCATTTGCCTGCGTACGTGCATTTTGTAGTTGCATCGGTTTTTGCATAAGTCGCATTGCATTTGCATTTATATTAGTACTTGCATTTGTAATTTTCGTTGCATTTGCCTTCGCACTTGCTTTTGCACTTTCAATTGGATTTGCATCCGCATTTACAGTTGTATTTGCATGGAATTTGCATTCGCATTTGCGTTGATACTTGACTTTTTACCTGCATTGGTATTTGCACCCGCATTCGTGACAGCTGCATTTGATGGCATTTGCATTCGCATCCCCTTTTACAGTTGCTAAGGGTGATGGAGTTATCCGATTGGCTTTCTAATGCATACCACATCCCACAAAGGCAAGGTTATGTTACTCTCTGGTGGAGAAACCTTTTTAGAGTAAAGAGTACATTCTTTACCTTCTCCAACCAAATGGCAGAAGCAGGTGTAAGACACAACGTCAAAGGGACACACGATTAAGCAACAACAACGTCGACGGCTACTTAAAAAGTGAAGACGGGCTGCTTCAAACTTCACGTTCAATTCATTAAATGTTAGCAATTTCTTCTTTGAATTGAATTCTAAAAGACTTTATCACAGTTCAGGAAATAAGAAAGAAAGTCGTTGTCTTGTGTTCACGTCCTCGTGATAAAACGTGACATAAGGCATTTTCACGTCGTAGTCTTGCAATGAAATGTACAAAAAAAAAGCGTGTTGTTGTTTTGACATTCTAAACCTATTGGTTTTTTGCCGTTGACGTCGCCGTCCACGTTGCTTTAGCTCCCTATTATTGTCACCCCAAATAAGGCGATTATCCGATCTATAAAACTTTTGCACAACCGCATTCTCTTTTAAGGTCGTGATATAGTATATATATATGCGCTATTGGTCGAGCGTGTGGTCATTAGTGAATTAGATGTAGGCACAAAGGCTGGCCCATCTTGCTGGCTCGGGTAGCCAGTCAGAATACAGGATTTGCTATGTCTTGCCCATTCTCAGGAAGCCATATGATAAAACTGATCAAGTGCATTACCTTGTATAGCTTGGGGGAGTGATTATTCCGAATGACGGTCTTTGTCATCTTGAAGGGCAGGAATACGCCGCATCATTACATATGGTACGTTGAAGAGTTAAAAACTGCTTCCAGGTCAGCAATATTCATTATACTTACAGGGAGGTATCAAGGCTCAGTAGTTGGCAGGCTAGACTTGCACTCTTAAGGTCGCTGGTTTCGAGTCCAACTCCAACCACTGGCTGAGATTTGTTTCTGATAGTGACGAGGTCACCCTGCGAGCATTTGTTAAGGTCGAGAAAAGGAGGCTCTCCCTGAACCACGTCAACCCTTTGAAGGCTCCGAAGGCCGAATAGCCTCCGAGCAAGCTCTCCAGGGCGCTCTCATCTGTGCCTGCCCGTCGAATGAGCTGCCAGATTTCCGCCAATCAGCGCGAAGCGGAAACGAGCGCGAATGGAACAAACTTTGAAAAGCAAGCGCCAAGGGTAATGACGCCCGGCATTACTAATGTCATCTCCACCGATCAGTATTTCGCATCGACTTTTTCGATGATAACGAAAGACTGTATTACAGACTTTCTTGAGTAGGCCAACATCGAGCATAGTCAAAGAAGGGAGGGAGTGGCAGGGAGTGACGAGTTCAACTTTTGTATTATTTTTCGTTTCTAATTATTTTAGTGGAATGACTGTAAACTAGCAAGGAGAGCTAATGCGCTCTTCCACCACAAGCAAAGCATTTCATTTAGATCAAGAAACTAAGATTTAACAAGAGTGTTGAAAGCACGCCCGAGTAAAAAGAGAGAAAGGAAATTTCACCAGCGAGCTCGAGTTTGAGTTTATGGCGTACCATTGTCGCAATATGTAAGGGAATCCGGTGTCCTGGAAATTTTTGCCCGTGGAATCCGGAATCCTGGGCTTTAGAATCCGGAATACAGCTCAAGGAAATCCGGACTTCCGCTAGCGATTGGAATCCGGAGTCCAAGTTCTACTGAGAAAGAATCCAATCCAGTGGCTGTAATCTGGAATCCACGGCGTGGAATCCAAAAATTTCATCAACTGAAAGACTGTCTTGGATTTCTTTAGATGGGCTGACCATTGAATAAAAATAATCCTCTTGCACAGGCATTATGGCGCCACACAACAAGGAACTTACGAATAATTTTGTACTCTCTTTTCTTTAGGATTATCCTTCACCAGGATTGGTTCGCGAGGTTTTGCTGGAATCGAATGTCGTTCCAATCTTCGCCGTCTCCGCTAAAGAAAAACGAACTTATGAGGTAAGCGTTGAATTAAAAAATGTTTTGATAAAAGTGTTAACTTTCAGGCGTCATTCTTTTATTTCTCGCAGTAAATAATTTGGCGAAAGTAGACTTTATGAATTGACCTACAGATCTTTGCACGAAGAAAGAGACACACTGGCATTGATGAGTCTTTCGTAGCATGCCCAGTGCGTGAAAGAGAGCAATATGCGGAAAGACGGTTTAAGTTGAAAGCTTTTTATAGACTAAGCATCAGGCGCATTGTAAAAGAAGTGGAAATTGCACAAAGCAGAAATTTAAACCTCCTCTCTCTGTTATCCTAAAGGATGTTCCTAAGGAGCACGAGTCACCTCCTTCAGAATTTAAAAGTATAGCCAGTAATTTAAAAGATCTTAGTACAGCTTGAACCTAATTTGCTTTCCCCAATTTAGAGACTAAAGCTGACTTCCATGAATCCATCAGTAAACATTAGTTCAAAAGAGTGCTTAAATAGTTTTTCGGTCGAGGCTTAAATAACAATTACATAGCCCTCCATCAATTAAGCAGCTGTACAATAAACTGAATCAGATTTTGCCTCGGAGGTATTTAACTTTCTGGGCCCAGTTGTTCAAATCGTGGATAATGCTATCCACTGAATTAATCTCTTGCTATCAAGTGGATAACGCAATTATTTTCCCCAATTATACTTGTTCGCTATATCCGTTTGGATAGCGTCATCCGACGTATGAACAACCGGGGCTTGCTGATGAGGAAGTTGATTGCCGGTTGGCAGCATCTCGCGCTGCACCTGTCATTGCAACTATCCATATGTGATACTTGCAAGGATTGTAGAAATTATGGCCAGTGGCTTTAAATGCATGTTTGCGGAATCTAATTCTCGCTACTGTTAGCGGTTTTCCCCCATGCACCCTTCAACTCAAAATAAAAGCAATTTTGTCCACTTTAAACACTTATGCTTGGAGGCGTTGTCTGTTTGAGAGCTAACCTGCAACCAGGCGTCGTAATTGTGTTGTAATTTGTTATCCACGGAGCGCTTAGGAGTAGTTAAGAACTCGTACGCGTTGAAACGTGTCCGTGCGTTCCAGATCGAAATGGAATTTGAAGCGTTGGTTTTTAAGGACAGGGGAAAACCGGAGTACCCGGAGAAAAACCTCTCGGAGCAAGGGAGAAAACCAATAACAAACTCAACCCACATATGGTGTGGACGCCAGGATTCGAACCCGGGCCACATTGGTGGGAGGCCGGTGCTCTATGCAATACGCCACCCTTGCTCCCCCAAAAAACACAGTAGGGACCTTAAGATCCGACGACGGTGACGGCAACGGGAACGCCACAAAAGCAATAGGTTTAATTAGCAAAACAATAATTTTGCACTTGCATCACGCTTTTTTGTACATTTCTTTGCCGTCACTGCACGACTACGCTGTGAAAATGCCTAATTTCACGATGTACAGAGGGTCGTACAGAGGAAGTACACAAGCGACGACGAAATTTCCTTTCTCTTTCTGAACTTGAATTATATGGTTCGTAGGAATTCAACTTTGGGAGGGTTCGCCTACATTTGACAAAGTTAGTGACTTGGAGTAATCGCGATGAAGATTGAAAGAACGCGAATTCACTTTTTCAGCGACGTTTTCTCTGCCGTCACCGTCCTAGGATCTTACGGTCCCTAGTATTGATATGGGGAGGGCATGGTCACAGGCTAACTAGGAGCTAGAGAGGAGCCCTACGCCCTGAGGGATACTGAAGCCCCATTGCCCCTCCCTTCCTTGTCTGTATCCGTCTGCCCCCGTACTAGGTTCTCCAAAAGAGGTTGCAACTGTAATCGTAAATTCAATGTTTCCCCAAAGTTACTTTATCACAAAAATGTTTGTACGACATGCGCGAATATTGAAGCTTTTACTTTTCTGCCGCATGTACCAATTGTTAGTCCTTACAAATTTTTTGACTTACATTTTCCAGGAACTGGCCAGGTTTCTAGGAAACGAAACTTATGCGGAAACAGGCGAGCTGAAACAGGGCTCATCCAACATTGTGCAGGCCATCGGACAAGCCTACAGGGTGAGCTTCAAAATAATACAACCGATATTTACGGCCTATAAGTCAGGACAGTATTCTTCTAGGCATTAGGGTGGCGAAAACTGTCATCAAAAGACTAGAAAAGAAATCTGTTGTCAACGATGTATAAAACCTTGCATGGAACGACACCAGTGAAAATATTTAAGATCAAGTTTTTTGGTGTCAACGGTAAGTTTACTAGTTAGCAGGAATTCTTAAGACAAAACTGGCCCTCCCGCACCCCCGCTCTGATTATCTTAAGAGTCAGTTAAGCGCGGTTTGGGACAGCTTACCCTCAGAATTACATCACGCGACTTTTTTAAGTGGTTTTAGGGCAAAACTGAGTGGCGCAGATAATTAAAATGTTTAGACACATAAAAGCAGCCTATATTGTTTCATGCAAGTTTCATTTACTTGTTGTTGATAAGTAAGCTGATAAAAGGAAAGTTCTCTTATAATAAGTTATTTTACCTTATCTACATCTCTCCACGATTGACCGAAGAGTATTTATTGTCATCTTCTGTGAAGAGCTGTAAATCTAGTTTTTTTTTAAAAATATACTGAAATCAACTTAAAAAAAGAGAATTAGGTCGTGTTAATTATAATTCCGATACACTTTACCCTTTCAAGAAAATATGGGGAAGGTTTGAGAACGAGCCAATACTGCGAGGTTGTGGGTGGAGGGGTTGGGATGAGTCTTCGGGTAACCCTTTGCATCCCCTTCCCTATTAGTGTCTCATAAATTTTTACTTTTTCACCTAACACCCCCTAATTTATCTCAAGTGCAAACTTTGTAGCTGAGCTGTACTTTTCTCCTCGGTCAGAGACCTAGATCTGTACCTTAGACTTACTTCATAGAATTACATTAGCTTTTTTAGATGGCGCTGGTTTGTTTGAGGTTGTTCTTCCCAGCGAAGTCCGAATGTCATAGTACTGTATATTTCCAAATCGCAAGTCAGGTCTGTCTTTCTACTCAGTTCGATTTGTAAATTTTATCCCTGTAATTTCTTCTTCTCTTTTTTGCGTTCCGCTTTTAGCTTTAAAAGTGACTGCTGGTTCGCCTGAGACCACAATATCAGAGAGATGGTTATTGTCATCTCGTCTGCACAGAATCAGGTCAATGAAGAATAATCTAAAGCTTCTCACTTGGACAAAGTAGATTGCAAAGTTCAATAGAGCGCTTAAATACACGACACAACCCGTTCCATAACGCCACGCGTAATCAGTTGTAAAGTCACGCTGTGGCTTAGCTATCTGCGTATATGCAATGTTTCCTAAAAAGAAAAAGAAAGGGATTATAAAAGAGAATGTTAATGCAACGAGAAGTGTGGTCCCCCTAATCTTTTTGAGGCGTAGCTCGGCCTGAAAATCTCTCTTCGTCACCGTGGCAACCTGTCGTCTTCCGCTGTCCCATACGGTTTTCATCAAACAGAGGTTGACATACGTGACGAATATCCCTGGAAAAATGTACTGTATTGGAAGAATGATCCATGTTACTCTAAATGGAAAGAAGTGTTCGTTATTTTTACAGATGACAGTGTAGTGAGTGTCATTAAGGACCACAGTTGTTCCGTCATATGTCGCCGCAGGGAGTAACATGAAGAGTGCTCCCAGTAACCACGCAAAAATGATCATTCTGCGCATGCTCCTGGTTGTGACTGTGCGAAAAACGGTGCGAGTCGCTAAATACTTCTCAATACTTATCACCACAAGGGTGTTTACGGTAGCAGCTGAGAAAAAGAAGTTAGTATACCGCACCGCCTTGCAAGCCCACCCTCTTTGAAATACATCAAACGAGATTTGAATGCAGAGTAGAGGTGCCGAGACTGCCGAGTTAAGGAGATCTGACAGAGATAAGCTCCTTATGTATAAGTTCAGATTGGTAACGAAGCGATTTGTTTGTATAACATTTCTCTTCGGCTTTTTCCCGAGAAAGTAAAATATGCAACAATTTCCAAGAAATCCCACTATACCAAGAAATAACAAAACGACGCATAGAACACGTTTTGTGATGTTTCCAGCCGGCGTAAAAACGTAGATTAGACCCAGCGTCTTTGTGTGATTGCTCAATTGAGTTGAATTGCTTCCAAAGAGCTTTGAAGGTAGCCATGGGGTGGGGAATATGGTTTCGTTGTTCATGGTTAACTATACTCTGACCGCAAAGTTTAATAAGGCAGCCAGGAAGCTCACCATGATCCGGTACCTGTTTTAGCCACTCTGTTAAAGAAAGAAAACTTAAATTAAGAACTAATGTATGACGTTTTAGATAACAAAACGTGTTAGTAAACTTTGTCAGAGGAAATACAAAGGAAACCCTTGGATTACCGAATTTAAGTAGCGTAAAAAAGAACCCATTTTTACCAGATCCTCCTTTCTGGATATTTTTTTCCGCGGATTAGCATGAAAATGGCGAAAATTTTCCTAGCTGGCTGTAATTTTTCGTTTATGGTGAATGCGCATATAAAGCTATTTTTGGGCGAATATTTTGGATCCTTCTTTCTTGCTCTCTTTTCTCTTTTTCCTTTATTTTCTATGTGTAGCATTGTTAGTCAGTTGATCTTCTTTCTTTCTCATCGAATTGTTGCTGAATATCTTTAATCCAGAACTTGAGAAGGAAATTTTATCTAGAACGAGTAGCTAGGTAGGGGATGGTGAAATTGGCAGCGAATTTTCGCCCAAATTTTAGCAGAATTTTGTTTGTAAAACTCTGGCAGGATTGGTTAGAATTTCCCAAAATGAAGTCACCGTGTTTGTGCATAGATCTATCCCTTCTTAATTTGTCGTGCTTACTGAACTTAATCACTTCAACTGAAAGCTAAGTCCGTTCAGAAATGCATAATTTGCGACGCACTAAATTGGCTCGAATTGGCTCGATCCGTCCATGGGGTTAACATACTGAACATGAGAATTGCCTTTCTTCCAATTTAAAAAACCTGTTCCTCGAAAAAAAAATCGTTAACCCACTTGACGAACGTTTGTCGAAAAAAGCCAATTTGTGACAAATTGGTTGTGGAGAATGTTTTGCTCCGATTTTGTCAGCGAAAATACTTTTATCTTACTTATTCTTCTCCAAATTAAACGGAAAAGATTAACATTTGTAGGTAGAATATGGTGCAATATTACTCCAGATCAGGTAAATTTACAGTGGGAAAGAGAAGAAAAAACATAGTTTGACACAAATCAGATATGACAAGCCAGAATGGGCCATTTTTACGATGACGTTTTTTTACTACTAAGATCAGAACGTTTTGTTTTTCCCATCATATTGAAATTTGGTAGTCCCAGTAAGGGTTAAATAACAAAAGATAATTTGCTCAAGGAAGCAAAACCCTGAAGGATTCTGGTCGCAGTATTAAAACGACGCTATCGTGCAAGTGGCCTAGACCTCCGAAAACCTAGTCTGCTACACAGCCGTTTTTAGTGTCGTCACGCAACGCTCCTCCATTGCGTGACGACACTAAAAACGACCTAGAGGACCTTTATGTTCTCGTGGTGTTCCAAGAGAGGCAGCGTGGCCGAGCGGTTAGAGCGCTGGACTTGCAATTCGGATGCTCCGAGTACAAGTCCCGCCCTGACCGCCAGCTGGATTTGTTCTCGGTAGTCCCCGAATTTAAATCCTCGACCACGCTTCATTGTAAATGGCCAGCTGGTTTGCTTCCGGCCAGTTGGGATCCTTAACCCTGTTATGTTGGATTCAACTTATTTGTTTCAGGAATTTGCTCGGCCCTACTGGCATTAGTGCTATAAATACTGCCGAGGGTAAATAACGGAAATTTATATATATATTTTTTTTCATTTGGTCCAAATGTCCTGGAAACGACTCCGGCCCGTCGAAATAATTGGAAGTTCAATTATAATGGGACAGTAATCTTCTGCTCTTAGTGTTGTATAAGTATATTTGATTGTTTTTGAGAAATACCTTATAATAGGAAATTAACGTAACTCTCCATGAAATAAAGGTATTGGAAATTAACGCCACTTAGATTCGCGCTAATGACAGTGTGATGGAAAACGACTGTCGAATGAAGGAAATTAACGCAAAAGGAAGGGTAACATTTCAGAATGAAGGAAATTAACGCGACGTGCACAAAGAAACAAAACATGTTGAGACAACAGGAACAAAGTTCAACAAATCATCCGAAATGGAAACTTTGTTCGTAGCACTTTCCCTAAACGTACGAAGGGGGCCAAGTGAAGAAATCCTGCCAGTTCGAGGGTTCATCAGGGTTTTACTGGTGCTGGCGGATCTCCATCCTGATAAAATACTCCTCTTTCTTAGGTGTCAAGAATGTGCAAAGAGTATTGAGAATTTGAGGCCGAAATAATGGAAATCAAGGTCGCGGAAATTAAGGTTTACAAAAATGAACGTGACTTGAATTAACGCTCATTTCTAAACTTCGTGCTAATTTAATGAAGCGTTTTTATAATTTTCTACAATCATGAAACTACAGAAGAGTAAATGATGATGAAGCAAAGACATAAATTTTGCTCTAAGAAATATCAATTTAAATTGAACCCTTGGATGTGCCGCACTCTATAATAATAATAATAATAATTACAACATTTTTTTTAAATTTTAAAAAATAAACAATAAAAAATTTATTGATACCAGTGCTAACTATTAAAAAGTCCTATTTACAACAATTCGCTTAAAAAGCTATTCAGTCAAAACACTGTTTGCAATCCCTCTCGATTAAAAAACACTTAATTTTGATTGGAAAAAATCATTTAATTAAAAAATATATTCGGATTAAAAACATTTCATTTTTTTCGTACTTGGAAACTGATTACTAAAGAGGAAGAAAGTAAAATAGCGTTCTCAATGCCTTATTAACCGAATATGTTTCAATATCGAAGTTGATGTCCGACAGCCTCGCGAAGACGCGGGCAGCGAGGCGACAGCCTAATAAAGCCGTGCGCGAAAGTTCCAACTGAGGCAGAATTGATCTCATTTGCATCATTGCCCGCTGGAATTTTTTATTGCCTGTCGCTAAGAAAAATAATAACGCCGCAAAGTTTACTGTGTCTTTGAAGCAAAATAATTCGGAAGGCTTCATTGGCGCACCATAAATCTTTATTTTTCTCCTGAAAAGTAGACCTCCTAAGCTTTAAAAAGCACGGTGGGCGTATAGGACGCAAACAGACGCAAAAAATTGCGAGGTAGAAACTAATTTTGAATTTTTCATTCGTTTGAGCTTTATTTGTTTTGCCATATCTTCAAATTTTAATTTTGCAGTCAATTTTGTGACGCCATTTTCCCGCGAAAAAGCGTTAAAATCGAAAAACAAAAAGCATAGTATTTTTTGGAATACAAAGTTCTAACATCCTGCAAAGTTTGAGCTCAAACGAATAAAAAATGCAAATTTAAGTATTTACTACATCGCAATTTTTTGCGTCCTATAAGCCCTCCTTGAAGAGACCAAAAAAACCTGTATGTTGAATATTATGCACTTAATGTCAGATCCCGAAGGAAACAGTTTTGTTTTCCCGAGAGTCCTGATGTTTTCCGAGACGAATTCGAGGGAAACATCAGGCTTATTGCAAACCAAGAGTCAGTATTAATTTTGGGTTTTCGTTGGCCTTATTATCAAATCATTATTAGTCATTTTCCGTTTTAATTTTGTAATTGAAATGGAAAATTAAGACCACGCCATTCATAATGTTGAACGTGCTCCCACCTCGTACGTGTGTAATAACTGTCCCAAATAATTTTGTTTATCCTGGTCTGTTCAAGTGGATATTCTTGCAAATCTGGCCAAAAATGAACACCATCAGGTTTTGAAAATCATGTAGGAAAATACTAGTCTGTTTAATGCCGGTAAATCTTTTATTCTCAACCATCAAAGTTTGTTTCGAGGAAATATATGAGTAAATCTATGAGTAGCGACTGACCCGGCCTCGCGAACTATTAGCGACTTTATCGTATTATTTTGTCTTGCCTGCCACATTTAGGTCTCGTTTGAGTTACAAGTATTCGTTTTCAAAGACACAGTTTTTCAAGATGCTTATTTAGATACCAGCAGGATAAATTAAAATTTCCTGGTATTTTGAGTTAATATTGTTGGACAAAGATTATTTAAAATTTATAAATACTTACCCTCCAAGCTGAGTTCAAACATAAAATAATTGCACATTTAGCGAAGGTAGTATAATCTTGTTTGGATACTGCTTATCTATTTGAGCAGGTGAGTTTTGAAGCAATCGACAACAATGCTGTTGATTAAGCATATGCAAAGTAGCTAAAAAGAAACCCCAATGCCTGCGCTACAGACAACCGTAAAGAGAATTGTTCTTTTCAACCAGCAGAAAATCGGAAACGTTTTGTATTAATTAACTGAGTCTAAAGAAAATGAAGCTTCACTAATGACTAGATGCTTGAAAAGAATATACTGCAAAGTATTTTCTATTTTCTTGCTTGCATGGTTAAAAGATTTTCAGGTGTAGTGTCTGATTTCAGGATTGTTCATATTTGTTTCATAAACTGTCTCATACAAGTAATGTCGTTTTAGATAAAAACGGATATTCCTACAATTTCAACATGCAAATTTTTAAAATTTCTTTCTTCTTATCGCAGGAGCTGTAAATTGTTTGTTCTAACACGAAAAAGGAAAGCAGTCTAACTATAAAACTTATGTCTAAGACTCTCAATGGAAATTTAAGCGCTTGCCGGAAACATTGGCCAAGTAACAATGTGGTACTTCTGGTCGCGGTGTGCTTTTCTAGCCAAGAAACAATCTTTAATAGAGCATCTGTTTACGAGAACCGTTGTGTAATGATAAAAAAAAAAAACGTATTTGGAAGGGCTTACGTAAACCTAACTGGATTTCAAGCACCAAAAGTGCGATAAACTGCTTTTATTTTGGACCCCCACTTTCCCGGACAGCGACTTAGTGCTCCTAGTGAAGGCAGTTTGTTATAAAGCGGGCTTGCGCGAAGAGAAATTGAAACGAAACCATTTGCTTTAAACAGATATCATGTGTTTACATTCAGATTAACGTTCATTAACACCCTTTGATTAACATCTATTTTAAAGGAGATATTTTTACCCTTTCTGTAAGTTCATCCAATTTAACTCTATCACATGGGAAAGAGAGTCCTTTATGTAAGTATATTACTGTACATAAAATTTCTCTGAGTTATATTATCTTAACTCTAGAGATAACCCTGTGAAAACTTACCTACTAGTAAATTCCTAATTTCTTTTTGTAAAATCCTTAGTAAATATGCTCTTATGCAAACATTTGCTAAAGTGGTTTCATTTGAAAGGTAACATCATAAGGATTTAGTCCCTGGTTTAAAAACTAGAGCGAAAAATCAACTTAGCTAACTTTCCCTAGGAGAATTTCGGTATGGATTCCACGTTTGGATATGTGATTGTTGTAAAGATGCGAGATATATTCTATATTCTTCCTTGAGGACGGTAAGGGTGTTAATAAGCATCGGAAGCAGTGACTTCACAAAAACAAATACATGCTTGTTGGGGGTACAGTACAGTACCGCGAATGATCTCCATTGTCGACCGCAAGAGATCCCGTGAAAAGTAGAGGAATAGAATGGATTTCGGGCATGGATGGTAAATTTGCTGAAAACTTGACGCGTAGAGCAATGACATGAATAAAAGGATAAATAACCGAACTGTTTCTTTTGGCATTTTTTTATCCTTTCTTTCGAGCATTTAATGTTTCGTTGCTGTGAAAATTTAGGGACGGAAGGACGTTAAGAACGAAACTTGTCTTTCAGATTTTAACGCCTAAGAATAGGGAAATATGATCCCTCTAGAAGTTTCCGGTCAATTTCGAGATACACTTAGCAACTACAGCTCGTGAAAATGTCGCGTCTGCTGGAGACAGAGACAGTTATAAAGATACAAATCAGGGAAACAGAAACGAAGGAACGATTACGAGGAAAATTTTGTATCAATGAGCAAAGAATTCCCCAAATGGTGTTGTACTAGAGCGAGCTTTTATTTGGGTTGTTTTATAGAAACATAAGCCGTTACACTAAGTTATCATTTTCTCACGTTGATACGAGGTATATTAAGATAGACAGATTTGAGGAATTTGTTGTTAAAAATTTTGTATGTAATTGAAATGCAGTATGTGAAGTTAAGTTCTGTTTAGTTTTAATGCTAACCAGCAATTGAAGCAAGACACTACTTTGCTCTTCAAGAGCTATTGTTTCACTGATAGTATTTAAGTAATTTTTCTTGTTTGCATTTATTTGCGTTTAATTTATTGAACTAAGTTTTAAATGTAGTTTTACACTTTCTTTTTTTTTTTTTTTTTTTTTTTTTTGAGTTTTGGCATTTATTTCTTAAATGAATTCAGTTTCATCAATACTTTTTGTTGCGATAATAAACGTGACACGATGATCCAGTAACTTGAGTCCAGGCCATTCTGATTTTCCTCTCGGGATCATCTGCGGTCGACAATGGGGATTACTTGCGGTCGAGGATCACTTGCGGTCCATTTTGGGGATCATTTGCGATCTGGGGATCATTTACGGTACTGTACAGTTGTATAACATACCGTATTTACTTGATTAAACGTCGCCAACCGTTAGTTGGCGCTCGGTTCTGAAACCAGATGTATCCTTTTCCCTTTACCAACAGAAAATAGCCAGCAAAGTAACAATACGTGATGTCAATTCTGCCGGCCTGAATTTACGATACACCGCTTTCTGCTCGTAAGTATCCTTTAATTAGGTGCATTTTCACTCTCGCTTAATTCTTACGTGCGTTCGCACGTCCTTACTTTTTTCACTATTTTACGCGAGACCTTTCACCGGGTATTTTCTTTATTTAATGCGTGCGCACGTAAAAATTGAGTGACAGTGGGAATACACCCTCACTTAAAGAAATATAACAACTTACAGCAAAAATCAATCTTTTTACTCTAGCCAGTTTCAAGTTTTGTACAATAATTTCCCAGTTTAGCCAAGAGCTTCGGCATTATTTTCTTGTTCGACTAGTGCTGTAACCTATTCAGAGACCAATTTGATAAGGTCAATTACTTTTAAAGTTTGTAAGGAAACCTGAAAAAATTGCAAATTCTTTCCTCCTTTAACATTTTTACCAGATTAGTTAAAGCCAAACAATGCAAAACAAATCCGCCAGCCTCCATTTGCGGTCCTCAACTAACAAAATGTTTTTACTTGTTTTATTTTAGGAAAGGAGAGGTTTACGAAAACACAAGAACTTGCACTGGTGTTGAATTAGGAGAAACGGTATTTTATCGATAATATCATGGATGACGAATTTCTCCTTAATTTTGGGGTGAAATTTCAGCGTCAATTTATAATTTCACATGTGAAATTACAGAATTGCAATGGCAACCTTCGGTACGTCTTAATGCCAAGATAGCGACGAAGTTTTAGAATTCTATGAATTGAGATGTGAGGGCATTAAAAGAAGCTTTAGAAAACCTAAACACACGACAGAGCACATCATGAAGGATTCTAAGAGGTATTTTGTCGAAACATTCGGAAAATTTTGAACTTAAGTCAACTCTCGAGAGCGTGGAGTTCTCGATCGATACGATAAAACCATGAGGGATAAACAAGTCAAAAACCCATGACTGCGAACGCAATTCGTCGCCCATGATATAAATAAGCAATCAAATATCTCGTGAAATTAGGGAATAGTTTCACTTGCGTTTTGTCCAAATCCTAACAAAAAGCGCTTGACATCATTCCCTAATTTCACCCGTCACCATTTGATTACACATACTAAAACTACTTACTACTACTTATTTTATGTTATTACTTTTTAAATAAATATTCAAAAGAATTGTTCGATTACGGTGTGGGTTTTAACAAGATGTAATGTACCTTTTGAGTGCATAAAGGAAGATCGGAATATCAAAGATCATCATAACCGACCGCTAAAAAATAAATCTCGGATCAGTTTGGCAAAGCTTGTTGCAACTATACATAATTTCCCTTATTTCTAGCAAGAAGGGAAAACACTTTTGAAGTCACTACTTTCGGAGGGTCCCTGCTTTTGGCATTTGCTAACACCCGTGAAATTTTATCAGTACTTTCGAAGGGTCGCTACTTTTGGGAGGTCGTTACTTTAGGAACTTTACGGTAGTTGTTAAACTTTGCTTTAGTACTATTTACAAGCGCGATGAGTATAACATTTTCTAGTAATAAGCGCATTGGGCGTTAATTATTTCACTTGTGAGGAAAAAGAATCGAAATTTAATCACCTTGCATGCTTGAAAATCAGCAGCCAAGGAGAAAGTAAACTTGTGAGACTGTCTGTCCTGGGCTTTCGAGTCAAACAGTTTATGACGTTTATTTAAATTCAGTAAGTTTGTATCTCAGTCCTTTTTCTTTTTTTGTCGTGTTTGATTTATGTGTCTGCAGGTTTCCTTTAAGGTGTCTGTATCAACCAGTAAATGCTCGGATGAATTACCAAGAAAGTGAGTACTTTATGAAACACTATTCAAGGAGTGTTCAAACAAATCAACCTAATTCGTTCATGTTTTTATTTTTCCCTACTGCTGGCTAGAAATTTTCGCGCCCTTTTCTCAAGCAATCAGGCAAGCCCAAACCAGCCGTTTGCAGGTGTTTTCCCGCGCTTTTGATACCGGCAACTTGTACTCGCATTCAGTTGTGGTATGTTTATTGTAGAGCCAGCATTTTTTCTGATTGGCCCCAGACACTTGAACTACTATAAAAAACTGTAAAAGGAAAACTACCAGTGAATTAAAGTGATTAATACGTGGTAAACGTGAGCCCCACAGCTATATGTTATTGGCTAATACAAACTGCAACTCGTACACATGTACAACTCTAAAGCATTATGGGACATGCAATGACTTCTCTGAAAATTCGGAAAGAGGTATTAGGGTTCTCGCTAGCTGTATGATCTTTATCTTTAGGAAGGCTGTTAAACAATCTATGACGAGTCTGCAAAATGATATAAACATTATGTCGAATGGCGCTGCTGGGATCTTTAGTTGGTGACCATCTTGGATCTGACTAAAAACAGTAAAAAATCAGGTTTATGCAAATATTTTAGGAACTAAGCCTATTTCATGCTTGAGGCGAAAAATATTTTATGAATCGTCATTTTTCTGCTTTTGATGCTTTTTGGCAAGCCCTGAAAGTATGGCTCGCAAGCTTGTTACTTATGACGTCATAAATCGTCCCAATAGTTTCCAACAATCAACAAATCCTGCCAAAGTCTGTCTAAGGAACAAAGGTTCTGGCATAAAATCATTATGAATCCCCGTCTTTTTTTTTTTTTTTTTTTTGATATTTTCTGATTAAAAGGCACTTTTTTCTGAGAATAATAATTGTCTTTTTTCTTGTGTTAATCAGCTTTTCCATCAAAACCCCATACGGACAAGTGTTTCTAAAGCTGTCTTACATTTGTGAATGCGATTGTGAGAGCAAGGTAAGTCGTTTCCTTTCAAGTTATACACTACTCTGTTTAACCTTACGTTAATTAGCTGATACACAGCGTCAAAAAATTCAAATCACAAAGTACCATTTAGTTCTCTTTACATTTTTTTGGTGTAATTCCCAAAACGTTGTTAAGATGGGGGGCTTAATCTGCAACATGGTCGTAACGCATTTGCCGCGCGGAATCAAAGGATCAGAGATTGAGTTTTTTAAACGTGTGATCATGTCAATTTTAAAGGTCATTTAACTAGTGTTTGTGTGTTTTTTTGATAAATCACAGTAAATTTCATTTACGTAAGCTTTAGTTTGGAAACCAAGAGACTTTTGTTCGTCACAGTTAAAAGGACGAAGGTGGTAATAATCGGGAAAAAAAATCCTTGATTAGAAGTCGCCATGCCATTATAATCCGCTTTCGAAGTTAACACAGCTCGCTTGCGCAAGATTTTTTTTTCAGCATTCTTGAAATTATTTTTTAGGGTTTGTGTGTATTTTTGATAAATCAAAACAACTTTCATTAACGTAAGCTTTAGTTTGGAAACCAAGAGATGTTTGTTTGTCGCAGTTCCAAAGGACAAAGGTGCTAATAACCGGGCCAGGAAAAAATCCTTGATTAGAAGTTGCCATGTCATTATAATCCCCTTTCGAAGTTAGCACAGCTCGCTTGTGCAACAAAATTTTTTTTCAGCTTTCTTGAAATTACAAACAATAAGCCTACTCGATTTTGCGCATATAATCGAAGCGGTTGAGTTTACTCGAGGTGGCGCAGAATACCGCATTATTTTACGTCAAGGTCAGTTTAAAAAGTATTAAGGTTTTAACCAGAAGCTCACCGGAATATGCACCAATATCCATGACTGTCAGACTAAATAAGACGCGGCGTAGCTAAGACGAGAAAAACTTCGTATAAATGACCTTAGCGTCTTACATAAGACGCGAACGCATAGTGCGCATGCGCAAATTTTTGGCGCGCCACGTTGGATTGCCGTTGCTACGGGCAACTTTCACATGAGAACGAGTCAAGAACAGAAATAAGACGCGAACCATTTATACGAGTTGTTCTCGTCTAAGATAAGAGATGCTCGTATAAATGGTACAGTTCGCGTCTTATGTAAGACGCGCCTTATTTTTCCTCGTATAAATGACCCTATTGTATTACATGATCTGAAATGGGAAAATAAAACATACAAGTTAAAATGGTTTATTGCCTTTTTCCTTTGCAGATAAAGCACAATAGCAGTGGGTGTAATCTGAGAGGTGATTTGAAATGTGGAGTGTGCTCTTGTCAGGACGAATGGTAAGTCTACTGAGTTATGATTAGATACAGGGTGTTCTACTTGTAGTTTCTCTCTGAAGGAATTTTTAGATTATAGTGGGTGCATTAAAAAAAAAGCATTCGATTTGCCAATCGTCTGACAAAACAGCCGACATTTGGCAACGCCACCTCTGGTGTCCCCTTGAAATGACGTCTGAGAATCGAAGCGAGCGCAGAAATTCCATACTGATGACGTGACACTACCCAGATCTGGGAAGTAGTTCTGATTGGCTGAAAATTTGCTTCAGCCAATTAGATGCATTTCCCAGATCTGGGTAGTGTCGCGTCATCAGTATGGAATTTCTGCGCTCGTTTCGATTCTCAGACGTCATTTCACGGGGATTCCAGTGGTGGCGTCGCGAAATGTCGGCTGTTTTCTCTGGCTAATTTGCTAGACGCTGTTGCGTTGTAGGGCTGAGACCATTTCCGAAATGAAAATGTATGAAAAGCAGAGTTGATGAGTATCACTTCCCGAGAGTCTTGAGTTGAAAAGTGCTCCATGTCTTTTTCTTCACTGACCACTGAGATCAATTGATGGAAGATTTGAGTGCTGTTAAGTGCATGCGCCATTTCCAATACTGATACCCATGACATGGGTAAAGAATCAATTTTGCCTTTTTCCTGTCATAATCAATACATTTAAGTTTGGATTTGACGAAGACCGTCTTTTATTTCACTTCTTTATATTTTATTTTACTCTTTTACTTTTACTTGTTTCAGGGCCGGAGAAAAATGTTCATGTACAAAAGAAGAAGAGGGTAAAGGATGTCCAAGGTATTCATTTTTCACTTGATTTCACTCCAATTTAAATAAGCACTTGTGACAGTGTTTCAATCTTCTGTTTTTGTGCTCTAAAGCTTCTGAATCATTTAATCGACCTGCAACTCATCCTGTTTAAAAAAAATACTGCCTTACTAACAGAAATGCATGGCGACTTAAACGATTTACGCTGGGTTATCCCTTTATCTTAGACTGTTTGCAGTCCGCCTTTTTTCTTAGGTACCACGCTTTCTCTTAGTCAAGTGTGTGCATAGCCGTGCCCACCGACTTCGAAGAAAATAAGAGACTGTTAGCAGTGTAAGTTTTCCTGGAAAAAGTTGATTATGGCTTTCTTTTTAGCCAAAATTCATCTTTCTTCAGGACCGAATCATAGGTCCATGTGATTTGTATGTTTTTACGTCAGTATTTTAATAACTGGGTTGCCTCACTGCCAATGTAAGCTTTTGCTTTTGTGTGTTCCGTGTTTGTGTCCATAATTTCCCATAAGAGACGCTACGCGCAGATGCAATAACAATGTGGTCATATTACTCCAAAAACAAAGACTAAGAATAAGCAGCACACACACTGAATATAATATATAATGATAAAACTAATAGAATCTGATAAAAAAAAATTAGTTGGATTCAATCAGTTAAATTTCGCAACAGCATCAGGTGTACATACCACTGCAATTTTTGGTTTTGTACTACTTAAACCAGTTCCGGTAGCAGGGTTTTTCTTCTTCTCAACTCTGTTCGCCATCTGGGAATCGAAAGAGGTGAGACCGCCTTGGAAAAATTACATCAGGCTGCCTATTTGTTCGTTGTCTAATATACTTTTGATACTATTGACACTTTGTATTGATTCTAGTGACAGTAGTGGCCAGACATGTAGTGGCCGAGGAACCTGTAGATGTGGAAAATGCTACTGCAATAACAGCGAGGTAAGTCCCTATAATTTTGTTGGAAATGAAAACCACTCATCACACGCGCCCCATATGGCCAAAGTTTCTTGATTCGCGTAAGCAGTTGAAGGGCATGGGATTATAACCACTTCCCCCTGGATCATTTGGGTGCCAATCTATCACCGACCTACTCTTACTGTTGTGATCATAAGAATGGTAAGCAAGAGATTGAGACGACAAGATGAAAGCCACTTCTTACATTTCTTTTGACTAACATAATATTGAATATTAGGCAAAAGAATGTTTCACGAAAAGCGTTGGTCTGTAATATCTGAACGTCCAAAGAGTTCAAAACTTCATCGTCACGCTTTCCTCGCTTTTCCCCGTCAATTCGATCTGATCCATTTTAAACGAGAAACCCAAGACTTTACATTTTTTCATTATATTCATGTGATATCCCTACATTCTGTTGCAATCGCAAGTGTATCGCCAAAAAGCTGATCCAAATTGAAGGGTAGATTAGCATCTAACATTGTTGTCTTTAAGAAGGTTGGATTATGTTGTTCAGGTCTGGTTCAAGAAACGAACCACGACCGCTAATACGTTACTTGTCGGGAATTTCAAGTAAAATATTCAGGGCTAATTATTCACTCATTCTCAATACAGGTTTTAAATGGATTGATTTACGGTAACGAGTGTGAGTGCGATAGCTTCAGTTGTTCCAAAGACCCGGATAATGGAGAAATATGCGGAGGCTCAGGTGGGCTTGACAAGGGGCGTGTACTTCCACACCGTATATTGTATTACAGTGAAACCTCGATGTAAAGAAGGGTCAAGTGACTACCAAAATGGTTCGCTATAACCAGGTTTCGCTATATCGAGATTCTTTTCCCTTTTCTACTATTCTGGCGAAAAGGAATTTGTTCGTTATACCGAGGAGTTCGTTATATAGAGGCTCGTAAGATTCCATTGTACGTACATGGCTTGAGCAGCTAATTCAGACTATCTGAGAACAAAGAGTAGGTCACTGTTATATCCTTATAATTCAGTGAAACAAAAAAACCTCACATTTATTTCAACCATTTCCATGGAGGTCGGATTTAGGAGTGGTTTGAGGGAGCCCCCCTTTTTGTGCAATTTTGTATCATTTTCAAAACTTCTGAGTAAAATAAATACGAGCTAATATAACTAGCAAGTGTTCCGAGCACCCCTTTCTACATTTTTTGCTCCACTTCTGATTTACGTTGCACAATCCTAAACGAATCAAAGTTTTTAATGATATACTTTAGTAAAGCGTATCCACTAATATATAATATATGCCATGTCAAAGTGAGCGTGCCTCCTTTTTACACACACAAACAACAACAACAACAATAACAACTTTTATTACATCCAAATAGAGACTGATTTTACATGTCCGATAGCTTATGGAGAGAAAGAAGACATTGTTATATACATCAATTATGCATTATGATAACGTGGATTTCTAGGAGCTAAACAGACAAAAAATTTGCACATTAATCCTAACATAATGCGAGGATACCCGCCTGGTTTTTTGCAAACTTCTGCAGCGATTACTGCGATTCAATTAGTCGACATCTGTCCAATCTAAACAGCCTGCCTTTCCAGTTGCGTTTTATATACATGTATGTGACGTTATGGGTAGATCCCTTTTTAACACCAAATGATGTAAAAAATGTCCACTACTTTTGTTATCACACAGAGCGCGGCTTTTGCGACTGCGGTCAATGCAAATGCCGGCGGAATTGGACAGGACCTTCATGTAGCTGCAGTAGAGATTTAGAGAGCTGCACCAAGGACGGGGTAAGTCTTAAACTAGAAAAATGATCACAGGGAACATACATGTATTCTGTCGTTATTAGAAGTAAAGAGCAAACGTTTACGGCACTTGTCAAGCGGAAATAGAAGAGCAGTTATTGTTTATTTGTCTGAATTACCTTAAATCCTCTATTAAGCTCCTCCTTTTCATGGGAAGAAAGATAATAAGCCCTCCACCCTCCTCCACTCTTTTAAGGGTCCCCCCTCCCCTCCCCTATAATTATTCACTGATAAGTGATAGACAGTATTTATCAACCACGGCTGTCAGGAGTCCTATTGCGAACGAATGTAAAACTTTCTGTGGACTTGTCCAGGATGGTCTGCTTACCAGCTGGAAGTTCGTATTTGTTTTTGATCCTACGCTGTATGAGCTCCAACTTCTTGTACTTGAGCGTTTCCACTTTGCATTCTAGTTCTTTATGGAGAACTGATACCATCTTCTTTGCTAAATTAAATAAGCCCCCTCCCGTCTCTATTAAGCTCCCCCTCAAGGGGGCTTAATAGAGGAGTTACGGTTTTTTTTTGTGCTAGGCAAATACAGGTTTATTAAGGCAAACCTAATAGCGGAACTCCACTATCATACGTGAAATAAGTGCAAAACAGAGTCACACAATTACGAACTCAGAATTAAGTGTAATGAATTTATTATTCTAAAACCGGTCGAAGACGGTCATGTGAAAGAGCATGATGCGATTTCCCGCCAAGAAAGGGTATCTGGGCATTCTACTCCCGAGACATCCGTTGTTTTCTTAAAACTCCCTTTCCCAAGAGCCTCCACCGACGGTTTTTCAGCCTTGACGCATCCATATGTTACTAGATTTTCTTACCCATGGTGCTGTGTGGAGCTTGGCTACTAAGGTGCAAACAAGTGGTCACGTGCCCATCATAAAAAATACTTAGAGTCTTCACTAAAAACATAATCGTTATATTTCCCAACTAATTAGTATAGTTTGGCGTCTCTTAATTGCATCAGTATTTATTAGACTTTATTTAAAACACTATTCCTGCAGGTCTCCTGGTTGTAGACTTGGAGCAGTCTCTCTTTTTCTTCAGATTTAGTAAAGGGAGTGCACGCGCGCTTAAGCGCGAGATGCGAGAAACGAGGGGGCCTTCAGTCACGCGCGTGGTCATTTCCGTGTCTCGGGCGTTTTGCTCGACAAACCAAGAAAAAAGAGAGACTGCTCGTAGTCTATCCTGGTTGTCAAAACTCGGTGAGGAAAAAAAAAAGCAAAAGGCTCAAATTATTACTTCTTTGTTTACATCAGCAATAAGATTTTTCCTATCGTTTTAGGTGGTTTGTAGCGGCAGAGGAAGTTGCAGGTGCGGGACATGCGTTTGTAACGCTACTTTGCCCTACAGGGGAACTTTCTGCGATGATTGCGTGGTAAGTGCACCGCAGGGAACCCTTCTAGTCTCGGCTCCTGACCTTTCACAGGTTACCATCTTCTAGGAAACCCAAGAACACGACTAAATATAGATCAATTAAAAGCTAGTGAATGAGGCTGAGTATGCCATGAGGAATTATGCAGATCTAGTGAGGGTTTTATTCACCTTGGCCGAAAAGATAGGAAGGAGAGCGATTGACCCTAGTTCAAGCGACAATTGCCACCCCACGAAGAGAATTGTTCGCTATAAAAATGTCTCTTATTATTGTGCAAAATGCTGTTTGTTGTTAACTTGCTTACATACACATTGCGGACCTATTTGTATTGCAGGGCTGCACTGGAACTTGCGAGGCCAACCGGGCCTGCGTGGAGTGCCGTTTGTTTGGCACGGGGGAATTAGACAAAAACCAGTGTTCAAGAACTTGCAAAGATTACAGTATTACTCCAGTAGACAAGCTTACACCTAGTAAGTCATCTCGTTGACACTTTTCATGCGATTCTACGCGCTCATTTTTTCTGGCGTTTTTACTGATCTAGTTGTAGATGACTGCGTCTCGGTCCATGAAAAGCAAACTAATAAGACCAGTTGGCCAATATATTGAACTCAGATATGAGCATGTACTAAAAGGAACTGTGTGAAAATCTTACCATGCTATTTTCCAAACTGATGTAGGCTAAACAATTTATTTCTTTCTGTTGTTTTTATCTGTTAGACATGGGAAAGCAATGTCGTTTTCTGGATGAAGAGGACTGTTACCTGACCTTCGCCTACACGGAAGGACCAGACGATCAACTCAAGATTTTTACCCAGAAAAATAAAGGTCTTTAAGCCAACTTTCAAGATAAAAAAATAGTACTGGGGTTTTGGCGGCGTTTGATTGTTTAAGTGACTGAAATGATAATTCACTCTGTGAAGTTTGAGAGATCATTGCACATGAATGTCAAGGTTATTTCTTGTAAGCCTTGTGAGTGACTAAAAATGCTTTCGTTGCATTTCCATTGTAGACTGTCCATCTGAGATGAATGCCATAGCAGTAATTGTTAGCGTCATAGGAGCAGTTTTAGCTGTAGCCTTGGCTTTGTTGCTTATATGGAGAGTGTTAGCCACCATTCAGGTAAGCTTATATCACGCACTGTTCGTCCACATCCTCTGGCTCAGTCGGATTTGCTTGAATCAAATGCACTTCACTGTGAGCTGCCACTATTAAATATATGATAATAATAATAATATAATATAAGTGCGTCTTTGGCTAATTTATCTACACCATCCGTACCATCTCTACCTGCTACTGACATTACTTGCCGGAAAGAACAGTTTACCGGTTTCGGGAGTCTCTCTCAAGAACAAGTGCGCATGTTGATTAGTAGAGCAGCGGATAAATCTTGTCAACTCGACGCCATTCCCACTCCGATTGTTCTCAAGTTGCTGGATGTTCTATTGCCAGTTATCACTAAGCTGATCAACCTCTCTTTTGACACCGGTCGATTTGCTGAGGCCTGGAAAGAGGCGCTTGTGTTATTATCTCTTAAGAAGCCTGGTTTGGACTGTGCGTTCAAAAATTTCCGTCCAGTCAGTAACCTCTCTTATATTTCTAAATTGTCGGAGAGGGCTGGGGCTGAGCAGTTTATGGAGCATCTGACTGCCAACAATTTACATTCTCTGCTTCCATCGGCGTATAAACAGCAACACAGAGCGGAGACGGCCTTACTTAAAGTTAAGAATGATATTTTGATGTCTATGGATGAGCAACATGTCACCTTGCTTGTATGATTAGATTTAAGTGCAGCTTTTGACACGATACATCATGATAAGCTGATTGGTCGTCTTGAGACTGATTTGGGAATAACTGACAATGTGCTTGCTTGGTTTAAATCGTATCTATCTGACCGGTTCCAGCGTGTCTCTGTAAATGGTAGTCTCTCAGATCAGTTTCCTTTTAAACAAGGTGTTCCTCAAGGATCATGTTTGGGCCCCTTGCTTTTCACTATCTACACGCGCAAACTGTTGCAGATCGTTGAACGCCACCTCCCACAAGTTCACTGCTACGCGGACGATACACAGTTGTATGTATCATTCAGCCCCAATCGATCTGCGAATGCTGATTTTGCCATCAAGTCCATGACTGACTGTATCAGTGACATTAGGGGTTGGATGATTTCAGATAATCTTATGTCAAACGATGATAAAACAGAATTTTTAATTATAGGTACTAGGCAGCAGCTGGCCAAGGTTAACATCAATTGCATTAGGGTTGGGTCGACTTTTGTTTGTCCTGTAACAGTAGCTAGAAACCTAGGCTCATGGTTTGATGAGCAGCTCACTATGTCAACTCATATTAGCAAGTTTTGTGGTGTTGCCTTTTACCATTTGCATAATATCAAACGCATTCGCACGTATTTGTCTCGAGAATCAACGGAAATGCTTGTCCATGCATTTATTACATCTCGTGTTGATTATTGTAACAGTCTTTTGTATGGGCTGCCCAACTACCAGCTTAACAAATTGCAGAGAGTTTTGAATGCCTCAGCAAGGCTAGTTTGTAATGCCCCTAGGTTCTGCCACATCTCACCCCTTCTTCGTGGTCTGCATTGGCTTCCTGTTAAAGCCCGGATAGAATTTAAGATACTGCTTATTACGTTCAAAGCAATTCACGGCCTTGCTCCTAAATATCTATGCGATTTACTAACATTTAAATCGTATTTATATAACCTTAGATCTTCAGATAGTATTTTACTTTCTATGCCAGCTGCTCGATCGAAGACGTTGGGTGATAGAGCTTTTATGGTAGCAGCGCCAAGGCTCTGGAACTCTCTTCCAAAAGAACTTCGTGCGATTACTAATGTGAACAGTTTTAAGGCGCATATTAAGACTTATCTTTTTAAAACTTTATATTGGTGATCAATTTTATATTCAGTTCTTACTTGCATGCATATATATTCTTTTTATTTTTTATTTTTTAATGCATTATCTTTTATTTGTTTCTTTTAAAGTAATGTAGTTGTAATGCACAGCCTATCATTCTCATGTTAAGCTGCGCACAATAAGTTCATGAATTATTATTATTATTATTATTATTATTATTATTATTATCATTATTATTATAACAATAATAAATTATTATTATCATTACTTTTATTATCATCATCATTTCTAAGAACATTTCTTAATCAATGTGCACATTGATAAGTGGTAGCTTTACGCTCATGTCACAAAATTAAAGTGAGCATAAAGTTGAAGTCAAAATTTAGAATTTAAAAATTGATTGTACCCCGTACGTTCTCTAATTATAAGACTAGTCTCTGATTGTCAGCACCAAACAACACAGCATACTTCTTGTGAGATGAATATTTTAAAGCTTTAATAAGTTCAAACTCGTGTGGTATCAAGACTGATTGAATACGTTTCACTTTCTTAAGCTTTGAGGATAAAATAGTCTTTTCTTTTATCGCAGAAGTTACACACGAACCCTATGTCCTTCCAACCATAATGAAAAGAAGATGCTTGTACGAAAGCTTAACATCATTTCTACCACTGAACGACCTTTGAAATCAAAGGAAACTTGAAAAGCCATTTAAAAGTCGTGCAAACACGAACAGTACCTTTTTTGGAAATCGCTCTGCCAACGCACAGGCGCCAAGAACAGTGCTTGCAATTGGCGCCTAAATGAAGTCCTAATTGTTGATTTTTCTAGGATCGAAGAGCATTTGCGCAGTTTGAAAAGGAACAAATGAATGCAAAGCGTGTTGTGGTAAGTTTCCAGAGAATTTATGTATTTTGTTTTAAAATGAGTCCATCAGATCTCGGTAGAGCAACCTTAACGAACCCTACTGATTAAACAGATTTAAAGCAAAGATTCGCCAAGTGTTTTGAAAACACTCTTTCGTTTTATAAAGTTATATATTATTACTATGGCTGTTTAAAAACAATTCTGTTAAGAGGAATTCCATACCAAAACCAGACAGAATCACAATCGAAATGCGAGTAGGCTGATACTTGCGTGCGAAAATAATTCGTGGCATTTCATATTTTATGCGGAATTCGCAGCAGTACCAAAAACTTGTTTTTATTTCTTCAGTTCTTGTTGAAGTTGTTATTTTTCTTTAATTTATACACTAGGCTGAGAATCCGATCTTCAAACCGACAACAACAACATTTATGAACCCAATGTATGGAGTGAAGACATGAAGAAATATGAAATGAGTCGTGTTGTGCTGTTAGTCGACAATTTTAAAAGCTGCGCTGTTGTCGCCATTTAATTTCCATCTCCTCTAAACGTTCGGTTGCGATATCCCTTGGGCAGGAACGCTGCCTTGTTTACTGTGAAAGATTGACAAGGGAGGCCTAGTACTGAAAAGATACTTCCTCTTAGCTTTAGTGTATTGTTCACATTTAAATTATTTTAAACACGTTTAAACTGGGATGTGACTTATTGAGTGAAAGTTTAAAGCAAGAATCTATGATATTTCAACATGTTTAGCGCTATTTCTCTTTAGCTTCGATCTTTCGATTCGGGATTTGTGTTATATGAACGAAGTTAAAGCATGCCAAGAAAGGGGGGGCCACCACGTTAGCCAACTGATAAACAGTACATAGAATTGGCAAATGTCATATGGTTTTGTTGATAACTATGTCTAAGACTTGTCTAAGACCCCATTTTCATGGAGAAACGTTGTGCCGGGTTAAAGGGTTTCTCGCCTACCCGAGTTACCCTGGGTTAGCCAAATTATCCTACATTCAGGGTTACCCAACGACTGTTTTCCGTAAAATATCTGTTCGGAGAAGGAAATATTGCCTAGAGTTTTCCATTACTTGAAGACTGCCAAAAATGTCTAGATGACCGTTTCATTCATTTAATTTACATCTATTTACAATTTTCGAAGCTTGTTTTATAAATTCGCTACGATTTTCTGAAGTTTAATTTTCACATTTTACTTCCTAAGTTAGTCTATTTTTTCGTAGAAAAAAGGGGTCCTAAAATTTTCGGATGTAAAAATGATGACGATAGGCGAGAGGAATCAGAAAATGTCTCAATTTCGTAATACGTCTGAATTTCATCAAAAAGTTTCCGAAAAATAATACTCAAGCCCTTGTCATTTCGAAAAGACTGACGTTCCCCTAGGATGACCGAACAGATACAAATTTTATAGCGCCGATTAGAATGCATTTCTAGATGTCTTAAAGTTCTGTGGATAGCCTAAAAAGTGTTTTCCATGTATTTAGGAGGAAACCATCGTTGGTTGCTCCTGTACATTTCCTAACAAAACGTGCTGAGCCGTTTACATGTAAATGAAACGTTGACTCGGCGAGAAGGATGGCCCAGGAGTCACCTCTATAAACTAAGGCCTGTCAAACAGTTCGCTATAAAGACTTCAAGGCTGCACTTTCCATGGATCCAAACAGGTTTCTTTAGTTATACAAGCTTTAGACACTTTAAAGCACGATACAAATGTAATTGTGGATGGAGGGCGGAGCAGTTTGTGAAAACCCCTGCGCAAAAGAGCGGGGATTGTCGTTAAAAAATTGAAAGGTTGGGGCGCAGTTCAGAAGGAATTGAAAAATTTTTCATTGCTCAGCAGTCTGATATATGTTCGTTTTGTAACGAATTAAAATTAAAAGGACTTTTACCTTGTATTTGTGTTGGTGCCTGTTTGCTTCTAAATCCGTTACAAGACTCCTTCGGCAATTTTTGTTTTTCGCATTACATGGCGGGAGGCACACACTTCGTTTATCGCTCTGCAGTGTTTCATCTTTTTATTTTTATACTTCTCTGCTGTACCATTTACAGTTCGCCTAAACTGCCTTTTAAGAGAGTTGATTTGGGTTTGGAGTCACTTGCTGTTTACAGAAGCGCTGCTGCTTCGATCAATTTACAGACGTCGAGAGTAACCAAGTCGAAATTGACTACTATGTCCGTTCCGCTTGGTTGGAAAGTATATTTTTCGCTCAAGACTTTAAGCTTTTCTTGGCTTCACAGCTCGTACTTTTGTCTGGGGACGTAATGCTAAATCCTGGTCTACTAAGCAATGAATCCTTCACTCCTTCGGAGCGACTTGGCTTTGAAAATGAAAGTCTCTCTTCCCTAGATAGTGAAAGCGACGGCCATGACTCATTTGCTAGTCAATAAACTAGCTTCTCCGATTATTGCACCTTCAATCACAAAGTTGATCAACCTATCTTTTTCTTTAAACGTGTTTCCCAGTTGTTGGAAAACTGTCAAGGTAACACCAATCTTCAAAAGCGCAGACCCCATTGAAGTTATAAACTATCGTCCAATATCAGTTTTACCCATTCTGTGTGAGATTGCGGAAAGACATGTTCACAATGCACTCTACAGCTTTTTGTGAGAAAACGATTTAATCTACATCAGACAATCGGGCTTTCGCTCGAAGCACAGTACTGAAACTGCCTTGATCAGGATTATTGACGATCTACTATTCAACCTTAACAATGACAGTGTCAGTGGAATGGTTTTGGTAGATTATCGTAAAGCGTTTGACATGATTGATCATACCCTGTTGTTAAAGAAACTTGAAGTGTATGGGCTTAGTAGGGGTTCCCTCCAATGGTTTACCTCTTATTTGAAGGACAAACGCCAATTTGTTAAGCTGGGAGATAAACAGTCAAGTGTCGCTATTGTTCGTCATGGTATTCTCCAGGGATCCATACTTAGCCCCTTGTTATTTTTCGTCTTTATCAATGACTTACCGCTTTACGTCTCTTCATCAAGAATTAACTTGTATGCCGACGATACAACGCTGACCTCCAGTACGAACTATAGCTCTATCGGAAGGTTAGAGGGAAACCCTAAACTCGTCAATTGCCGAAATCGTCGATTGGGCAGCTTCGAACAAAATGCCAATTAATGAAGGTAAAACCAAGGCTATGCTCATCACTAGCAAGCGTCTCCCCTTAAAGATCAATGAAGAAATGACTTTAACTATTAAAGGTCTTAACTCGAACTCGTTCCCAGTGCCAAGCTAATTGTTAGATTAGATAGAGTGCAGACAAACAAATTCATCAAATCCATTTCGAATTCGCATATTTCTCTTTCTTTCTTACTCATTCGGAATTGAAGCGATAAATACTTTCATACATTCCCGTAGTTCCCCGAAAACCATACCCGATTCCAGACCAAAATGGACAAAGTGTATACCCGTTTTCAGACCAAAACGGCGCAAAAACCCTACCCTAAGGTGCGGCACATACCTATATGACTTATAGCGGAGCTCCCGCGCGCGCGAAGCGCGCGCGCAGCGGAGCACCATGGGTAAGAAAATTTGGTAAACTATCCATCCCAGAAAATTTGGTTATGACGTAGCGTACGCCCGTCCGTACACACACTTCATGTAAGCAGATGTCAAATGTCACAATAGATCTTGCACAACTTGACTAGCCTCTTAGTTATGTAAGCCATCCGTATGAGTACGATTAGATTGACAGCTGTCAAAATCAGACATCCGCTGACAATTATCACATGACCGTCTCGCGGGCTCAGATAAAAGACCAGTCGTTTTGCCCCTATATATAAGCTGATATAATATGTCACACTTACTAATTCAACATAAAAACGAAACTACCCCGGGCAAGGCTGTCAGTTGGCTGACAGTCGTTTAAAGTTACTTTGGCAGGCCAAATTGACAGCTGTCAAAATGGGACATGTGCAGACCGCTATCAGAAAACTAATAACGAGGGCTCAGGTTCGCTCAGGTACACGATCTGGCATTTTCCACTACATGCCGGAAGGAAATGTCCTACTCACACTCGTAGTCTGTTAATTCGAATATTCGCCATTCTAATGAAGGTTAATTGACAGCTGTCGAACTAGAGTATACGCTGACCATCATCACCTCAGTGGCTCGCGGGCTCATTTTTCTATCTATTGAGGTCACGTAGTGTTTAAAGTTTTGCGCTGATATTTTATTTGATCACGGGCTCAATTCGAAGCCCCATAGCTTTATAGAAAATCTATCCATCCAAGAAAATTCGGCAGTCACGTGACCGTACGCCGACCACCCGACCTTCCGTCCGTCCGCACCACAGGCATACCAATGTTTAATCTCACACTTTCTAGCTAGTTTGGGAGCCTGCAACCTGATATTGTACATCCATGTTTTGATTTATTGACAGCTGTCAAAACAGTGTTTCTGCTGACCAGTATCGCCTGACCGTATCGCGGGCTCAGGTATCGACCCTCTGAGTTCGAGTATTATTTTGAAGGTATTCGCTGACAAGTTGCTACTTTTCAAATGATTGCAGGCTCAAGTTCAATTTTTTTAAAATGCATATGAAATAAGTCGTGTTTCATGAGCCGCACTTTTAAAATGTTGATTTCGAACTGATCTTGGACACGAAAATTCAACCGGCTTTTACATTTACATGCAGGGAAGGCAATCGCTTTTGACTTTTCTCACTGTCACGCGTTGATCACGCTCTACGTCCAGTTTTTATGTTCTGATTGGTCAAAATTTGACAGGTGAGTTTATGAGGAAAATTTTTGCAGCGTCTGCAAACTTGCCTACTGATAGCTGGAGCTGAGAGAGCTTTGTGTCATCTTGTGATGTTTTAAACTGTCTTTTTCTACTTGGTGTACAAAATGAAATACAGCTGCTATCAAGATTGTTCTGTAATTCGTGGCTGGTTTGTTTATTGCGCTTTTTGTTGACAAATGCACCGCTTGTCAAAGTCATTGGAAATCCAATTTCGGATGGCATCGTTTTCAAAAATGAGCTTACTCACTGTACTTGCCCTTGCTTGAGGCGTAAGAAGGTTGAAAAGTCTCAAGCGATTCTGGAACACTTGATGACCTTCAGAAGCAGCATCTCGACTGGTAAGCTTTAGCCATTATTGTTTTTGATGGCTTTTTTTTCGGTTTCCTGAAGTCGAGCGTATGGTTGATGCGGCTTAAGTTAAAACACGAGCAACGATCTAACCTACAATAGTATCAGGTTTAAAAAGCCTTTAGACATTTTTTTACCCGCAAATTCAAAGAAAAGGTTCCGAAGATTATTTAGTTATGATTTTGGCTGTAAACAGAAAGCTCTGAGCGATTTTCTTGCCTCGAGTTCATCTTGAAAAAGAGCGAACACCGGGAAGCCGGCTTAAAACATAAATAAGCTTATGCTTGCCTGCCTCATGATTTTCTGAGACACTTTACTCTCAATACTTCTCTTCGTGAATGAAAATTATTGTCTCTGTACATGTTCATTTCACCGAATCAAACTTATTTTATTGATTGTTAGTAGTCCCTCTCGCAATTTTCATCGCTGCACTGGTTGTTTCCAGTCGAACATAAACATCGCATGTAGGAATACTCAAAACGCCGCGCGTAAATATCACTCGCTTTTAAAGATTACACATAACAAAATCATACACAGTTTAATGAATAAAGGGAAATAAAACCTAAACATAACAATTTCTCTATCATGTTGAAGCGTAAATGGTAACTCTATTAATTGCACTGCAAATTTGGTGCCTGTCAAAAGTGAGAACCCGTCCGGCTGGCCGAAAAGTGATTTGGGGAATTTTTTTTTATCGTTTTCATTAAAAGCCCATAATTATTACCCCGCATATCACATAGGACCAGATTTTTCTAACAGAAAACGTTTTATAATTCAGTGCTATAATTTGTTGTGCAAAGGAAGCGCGTGCTTTGATCGTCGTGGATGTTGAATGAGTGCAAATTCTCTTGCAAAATTGTGAAAAACTGCAGAATTATAGGTTTAAATAGGGCAAAAAAGAACAAGTTATGTCCGAGGTCTGTGTACTGTTTACCTGAGACGTGATGAGAAAAAGTATGTTTAAAAGGCTGGTTTACACGCCACCAGATTCGTCGCCAAGATTTACTAGCAAACTAAACTTGTCGAACACAAAAAATCCGGCCTGATTTTTTATTTTGGCCTCTGTTTTAGACAGAGGAATGCAACGTGTAAATAAGCTGCCACCAAGGACTATCGTGGCGCATGTGTTTCTTAAAATTATATTTCGGGGTTGTCCAATTATCCATAGTCTCTCTAACGGAGCAATGTTGGAGAGACTGGTGAATGCCACATTATGATGCTAGAGCTAATGCAAATACAATACACGAATAGGTCTATTTGTTTTCCAGGCCTAATCTACTGTGATCTAACATGATTGCAATTTTTCGGTGTACAAATAACTTGATGTAAAATTCGTTTCACTCTTGGACGGTCAAATTCTGATTTTTCTCTAAAATCACTCAGCCTTTGCCTCACAAGTCAAATGAATGTGCCCTGATCTGTGGATTACAAGTTTATTGTTTGATCTAAATTATGAATTTATTAACGGGAGCTTCGCTTTTAGCCCTGGCTAAATCTATATATTATAAGGGAGTACCCCCGCCCGGGATTGGCACCAAGGCTTAGCCGGGGAATAAAAGAAAAGAAATCATCTTGAGGTTCAACAATGAATAATACATGTGATTTGGTTTTACCCCCCTTACCTCAGAGCCAAGTATGAATTTTAATATATCAGCAAGACATATAGCCTGCGTTGCAGGCGGCCCACGCACTTGCCTAAGCCATTTGTATAGTCTATACAGAAGGTTTAGAGTGTTTGCGACGCAGGCAACAAGACATACTGCCTTATGGGGAATTTGAAAATCGCTCATAGAGGGAAATCCTCAGCAATTGAACTTGAAGACTGTTCCAATTTATTTGTAACTTTAAAAAACCCCAGCATGCTCGGGGCACGCGTCTCGAGGTCGGCGTGATGTGGTTTGATCGTTGTACGCCAGTTGGATTCTCATCACAAGGTAAGTCTTTCAGAGCTCGTAAATGCTTACCATTTGTCTGAAAGAATGGTTTGGGATGGCTGCTGAATAATGTATGGCTTTTACCAACTGGAACAGAGACCACTACAGGTAGCCCAGGCTCGAAATATGAGCATCGGAGAGCATCGGCATTGTTGCGTATAACATTCGAAATATAAGGATTTATATGGGAAAAAACCTATCGTTTCTGTAACCTACGAAAATGAAAATGAAAAGGATTTCAATTAAAAAAACACAGCTTATGTTACTTAAAATGTGTGTTACGTCTCTCCTGTGTAGTCCACGGGCGGGATTTATGGCCGTTTTATGGGTTTTATGTAAACGGTTTTCTCTCTCTATAACCCATAAAACGGCCATAAATCGGCCCGTGGACCTACACAGGAGAGACGTAACACACATTTTAAGTAAGGTAGGCTTTTTTTATTGAAATCCTTTAATTTTCGTAGGTTACAGAAACGATATGTTTTTTTCCCCATACAGATCCCTATTTTTCGAATGCTACGCAAATGCCGATGTTCGCCGATGCCACTCACATTTCGAGCTTGGCGTACCTGTGGGACTCGCCATCGCGGATCAGGGGGTGTTTGTGTGGCCTTGTGTCTGTGATACGTATGGGGTACGATCCCCGCCAAAATTCATTGTTTGAATTTTAAATTCATCATTTAAATTTCTACTTGAATTTTATAGCCGAATATAAAATTTTACACTCTTCCTTTAGATTTCGCATCATTGGAAAACGTTTTACACTCGTCTTTTATTTTTTAAACTCAACTCTTAAATTTGATCTTGTTCGCCGTATATTTTCAACTCGCTTCATCAAATTACACTTGCCAAGTCATATTTCGATTCAAATTCCACCTTGAAAATTTTCAACACGACTTCTGAATTTTCGTTCACGCTTCAGTGATCATTGATGAAGACCATCTTGGGGGGGCGTGGGTGGCTCTTTTGTCCTTTAGTTAGTTCTTTAGGTGCTTTGCGCCTTTTTTGCAGTAGTCTTTGGTCCTCTCGTTTTTTGGTTCTTAATAGTTTAGCTGATTAGATCTCTTTTCTAGAGATCCAGCGTTGATAACCATCAGGATCTTCGTCCACGGTTTTTGCAGTTAGTTGCTTTATCAGCCCCTTTTGTGTTTTTTACTTCTTCATTGCCATCACCTTTTAACTTTCTAATGTCAGTAGAAGGAGGGGGAGGACAAGGTGCTCTGTCCATCCTTGAAGGTTTTAGCCCTGCTGAGAAGAAGTCTAATTTTTTTTTTGCTATTTTTTTTTCTCTTTAAGATGGCAGCAACCTCGTTTAAGGAAGCTTACAATGCAGTATTCTCCAACAGACCAGAGCAACTAAAAGATCCAACAACAGTTGATGAAGTTAGAAAACTCTATGATGATTGGGCAACGAAGTATGACAAGGTACGTCTGCTTGTTTTAGCGACAGCTTATTTAGAACAGGGCTGTCACTAAGGGGTGGAGGCTGGGAATTTCCCATGGCTACTATGAACGTGGCCCCCGGCTACTTTCAATAGCCTGCGTAGCAGGCGTCGAAAGGGGTAGGGGTAGGGGATAGGGAGGAAGGGAAAAAGGGGAGGGGGATTGGGGAGAGGGGGAGGGGACGCCTGCTCTAAGAACCCCCTTTTGTTCATATCTGCGGACGCTGGCGTCCGCAAATTGCTGATTGGCTGAGCCGTAATGAGTAACATATTGAAATGCGCGTCTCACAAATCAACAAACAGTCGAGATGGCAGCGGTAGACGCGGATGTCGTAGAGTGCTTTGAGAGATGTGAATTTATCTAGTGGTAGAGAAACTGTTTTAAAACCAGAGCAAGAATAAGCAGTAAGGGCTCTTTTAGCCGACAGAGATGTTCTGGGGCTTTTGCGGACCGGATACGGCAAGAGTTTAATTTACCAAATGTTTGTACGCGCGAAGAACTACGAGCTAAATGGTAATGCGGCGATTCTCGTCATTTCGCCACTGAAAAGTATTATCGAAGACCAGTTGCAGGAGATGGAATTGTTGGGCTACCCAGCGAAAGATTTAGCCAATTTATCAAGGTTCTGCAATTATACTGAGCAAATGTTATTTTAGCCGCATGTTTCACACTGAGAGGTCATGACATACATATCGATTGACTGTAGTTATTGTTTTCTGGTCGGCAGGATTTGCCCTCTGATGCAAGCGAAATTTCTTTGACCTCTTTTGAAGCGTAAAGCTTTTTTTATTACGGCTGAATAAGGGTTCCAATTTTCTCTAAAGTGCCTTCTGGATCTGAATAACTAAGCGAATTTCTTTAGTCCGTGAGTGTAATGCTTTTCTGCAATGGCTAGTGTAGCGACACTTGATTGACAGTAAGCGTAATCGGATTACTAGAAAATTGGTAGGCGTTATGCAAAAACATAGGCTCTTAGAGCAGGCGCTCCCTTCCCTTTTCCCTTTCTCCCTCCCCCCTCCCCCTCCCCTTTTTGCGCCTGCCACGCAGGCTAACTTTCAAAGGAAAATAGAAGAAAAATAGAACCAAAAGAAACCCTTAGCTGTTTGATTCCCCGCCTACTTGTCGTATTTATCCGGCAACTTGAAATCTTAGGGACAACCCTGCAGAAAAGTTTTGATATTTGTGGTTGTGTGATCCTGGCTTGTACTTCATATAAAGCCTATGTGGGAACTGAAGGCTCCGCCTAAAGGAGGTACCTTTTTCAGGCTTCAAAAGGGTAGGGATTGTACTAGTCAGAAGTATATGAAAGAGTAGGGAAATTTGTCATTTTGGTGAGGAGGCCCAAAAGGCTAACAGATGTATTTGTTGGCTGTTAAAAGGTTCTGATTTTGTGATATATTCATATTTAAAGGACATTACATGAAAAGCCATTGAAAGGGTTGCAAAGCTTTAAACTAGGTAAGCCAAAGGGGTACCATTGTCAATGGAATGTATACGAAAGGGGTACCTTTTCTGTCAAAACTGGCATACTTAAAATGGCTATGGCGTTGGAGTTCAGGGCGAGCCTCCCCATAAAACTTTGTTGGGTAATCCTTAAATCAGACTGGTGCGGTCGTTGTCATGGAACGCTGTACATCGGACATTCGTACGTGGATGCTTACGGATAAGCTTAAACTTAATGATGACGAAACTGAGTTCATGTTGATTGGTAGAAACCAACAACTTTCCAAAGTAAATATTGATTGCCTTACCGTATGAAGCATTGACATTGCTCCTGGCCGTGGCAAGAAATTTAGGGACATGGTTCGATTCTAATTTAAATCTCTAGGAACAGATCCACAAAACTTGAAAATCTGGGATTTTCCATTTGTACAATATTCGGCGTATCCGAAAATATCTGTCCCAGGAGTCTGCACGAACTTTGGTCCATGCTTTTATCATAAGTCGTATAGATTACTGCAACAGCCTTCTATTTGGTTTACCCACTGTTCATCTACTTAAACTGCAACGCTTGCAGAATGCAGCTGCTTGGCGTATATCTAATGTTCCACGCTACAGTCACATAACACCAATACTATTTTGACCAATCAGAGTATAAAAATTGGATGTAGAGCGTGACCAACGCTTAAAAAGTCAAAAGCAACTGGCATGTACGTCTTCTCTGCCTGTAAAAACTGGCTGAATTTTAGCTTCCGAGGTCAGTTTGAAATCAAAATTTTAATTGTGGGGCACATATAAAATACAACATATTTCACACGAATTAAAAAAAATTAAACTTGAGTCTGCAATCATTTGAAAACTAGTAACTTGTCAGTGGCACAACGTTTATGTGCAATATGTGTGCAATATCAGTCTTCCTGTGCTCCCAAACTAGCTAGAAAGTGTGAGATTGAACATTGGTTGCCCTGTGGTGCGGACGGACGGGCGGGCGGTGTACGGTCACGCGATTACTAAATTTTCTGGGATGGGTAGATCTACTTACCCATGGTGCTCTGCAGGCGCGCTTCGCGCGCCAGAGCTCCGCTATAAGTCAGGACAGTATTCCTCTAGGCATTAGGGTGGCGAAAACTGTCTTCAAAAGACAAGGAAAGAAATCTGTTATGATGTATAAAACCTTACATGGAACGACACCAAAATATTTAAGATCAAGTTTTTTTGCGTCAACGAGAAGTTTACTAGTTAGTAGGAATCCTTGAAACAAAACAGGCCCTTCCGCACCCTCGCTCTGATTTTCTTAAGAGACAGTTAAGCTCAGTTTGAAACAGCTTACTCTCAGAATTACATCACGCGTCTTTCTTAAGTGTTTAAGGGCAAAACTGGGTTGTGCATATAATTAAAATGTTTAGACACATAAAAGCAGCCTATATTGTTTCATGCAAGTTTCATTTTACTTGATGTTGATAAGTAAGCTGATAAAAGGAAAGTTATCTCATGATAAGTTATTTTACCTTATCTACATCTCTCCACGATTGACCGAAGAGTATTTTAAAGTCATCTTCTGTGAAGAGCTGTAAATCTAGTTTTTAAAAAATATATTGAAATCAACTTTAAAAAAGAGAATTAGGTCGTGTTAATTATAATTCCGATACACTTTACCCTTTCAAGAAAAAATGGGGAAGGTTTAAAAAGGAGCCAATACTGCGAGGTTGTGGGTGGAGGGGTTGGGATGAGTCTTCGGATACCCTTGTGCATTCCCTTCCCTATTAGTGTCTCATAAATTTTTACATTTTCACCTAAAAAGCCCCTAATTTATCTCAAGTACAAACTTTGTATCTGAGCTATACTTTTCTCCTCGGTCAGAGACCTAGATCTGTACCTTAGACATACTTCATCGAATTACAGTAGCTTTATTAGATGGCGCTGGTATGTTTGAGGTTGTTCTTCCCAGAGAAGTCCGAATGTCTTAGTACTGTATATTTCCAAATCGTGAAGTCAGGTCTGTCTTTCTACTCAGGTCGATTTGTATATTTTATCCCGATAATTTCTTCTTCTCTTTTGTGTGTTCCGTTTTTAGCTTTAAAAATGACTGCTGGTTCGCCTGAGACCACAATATCAGAGAGATGGTTATTGTCATCTCGTCTGCACAAAATCAGGTCAATAAAGAACAATCTAAAGCTTCTCACTTGGACAAAGTAGATTGCAAAGTTCATTATAGCACTTAAATACCCGACACAACCCGTTCCATAACGCCACGCGTAATCAGTTGCAAAGTCACGCTGTGGCTTAGCTATCTGCGTATATGCAATGTTTCCTAAAAAGAAAAAGAAAGGGATTATAAAAGAGAATGTTAATGCGACGAGAAGTGTGGTCCCCCTGATCTTCTTGAGGCGCAGCTCGGCCTGAAAATCTTTCTTCGTCACCGTGGCAACCTGTTGTCTTCCGCTGTCCCATACGGTTTTCATCAAGCAGAGGTTGACATACGTGACGAACATCCCTGGAAGAATGTACTGTATTGGAAGAACGAGCCATGTTACTCTAAAGGGAAAGAATTGTTCTTTATTTTTACAGAGGACAGTAAAGTGAGTGTCGTTAAGGACCACATTTGTTCCGTCATATGTCGCCGCAGGGAGTAGCATGAAGAGTGCTCCCAGTAACCACGCAAAAATGATCATTCTGCGCATGCTCCTTGTTGATACTGTGCGAAAAACGGTGCGAGTCGCTAAATACTTCTCAATACTTATCACCACAAGGGTGTTGATGGTAGCAGCTGAGAACACGAAGTTGGTATACCGCACCGCCTTGCAAGCCCACCCTCTTTGAAATACATCAAACGAGATTTGAATGCAGAGTAGTGGTGCGGAGACTGCCGAGTTAAGGAGATCTGACAGAGATAAGCTCCTTATGTATAAGTTCAGATTTGTAACGAAGCGATTTGTCTGGATAACACCTCTCTTCGGCTTTTTCCCGAGAAAGTAAAATATGCAACAGTTTCCAAGAAATCCCATTATACCAAGAAATATCGAAACGACGCATAGAACACGTTTTGTGATGTTTCCAGCCGGCGTAAAAACGTAGATTAGACCCAGCGTCTTTGTGTGATTGCTCAATTGAGTTGAATTGCTTCCAAAGAGCTTTGACGGTAGCCATGGGGTGGGGAATATGATTTCGTTGTTCATGGTTAACTATACTCAGCCCGCGAAGTTTAATAAGGCACCCAGGAAGCTCACCAAGTATCCGGTACCTGTTTAAGCCACTCTGTTACAGAAAGAAAAATTAAATTAAGAACTAATGTATGACGTTTTAGATAACAAAACGTGTTAGTAAATCATAGAGGAAATACAAAGGAAACCCTTGGGTTACCGATTTTAAGTAGCGTAAAACAAACCCGCATTTTTAACAAACCCTCCTCCCTGGATCTATTTTCCGCGGATTATTTTTTTGTTTTTGGAGAATGCGCATATAAAGCTATTTGTTGGCGAATATTTTCGATCCTTTCAGTTTCTTGTTCTCCTTTTTCATTTTCCTTTATTTTCTATGTGTAGTATTGTTAGTCAGTTGATCGTCTTTCTTTCTCATAGAATTGTGGCTGAATATCTTTGATCCAGTAAGGAGGAAATTTTATCTAGAACGAGCACCTAGGTAGCATGAGGAGACACACAGGGCTTGCACTGTAAGTATCCCGGAGAGCTCCATACAATTCCTTATAATATGGAACTTTCGAGGAGACTTTTCTTCATTAGCTTAGGCGCGGCGGATTTTGTCACGTATGATCATCGCGAGGTGTTTTTCCCGACACCCTTCTGTCAGGAAAATGTCATCATATGAAAGCAAACCAGACACGATCGCTTCGGCAGGCCGAAGCCGGCAAAAATAAAAGGCTTTTCTTCTTCCATTTCAGAGGCCAGTTTTGTTTCGATCTGGTCAAAATAAATCAGGTTTTTAGGTTGTAGGTAATAAAATATTGTCTTATTCGGTTCTCAAGGACCTTTAGAAAACGAGACAAACGAGATAATTGACTAGAGAAAGAAGCGTGAAAACACTTTTTTGGAAGAAAATATTTTTTAATTCCCCAGCGATTTTGCGAAATCGCGAAGCACAATATAATTATTCAGTTTCTTCCAAAGCCGTCATGAGTAAGCAGTGTAATGCCATCACAACTAAAAGTAAATTTAGTTTGTATTGCAAAAGCCGCGAAAATAGAGATGAAAAAAAAAAATGGCTCGGAAAAATTAATAAAATCACCAAGAAACCGTCTCGCGGGAGCTTTGTCAAACAAACCGTTGGTACGGTTTATTTAACCTAACCTGGAAAAGGAGACGTCTGCACACAGAATACATTCCATCCTACAAGTAGTTGTGATTTCGAGAACGGACCTCGGGAGCCTCATTGCCGTAATATCTTCTGCATTGCAGAAACTACAGCAGAATCGCCCTGCTCGCGTGCTAACTTTCCGCTCCAATTATGACTATACAGTACCAGTGAATTGTTTCAAAATTTAAAGCGGCCAAAACGTATTTCCATCAGCGCGTAGTTAGTTAGTTAAGCAATAATAATGTACAGCACTGTAAATAACACGGTTCTAGAATGTCTGACGGCTTCGCGTTTTGTTCGTCGCTGCATGCGATTTAATCGCTTATAACCTAACAGAAAATGCGTGAATTCAAACAAGCTCGCTGTTCCACAACCCCGCACTGAATTTTAAAAAAGAAGCCTTTCTTATAACGGAAGAGTGTTGTACGACAGCTTGTCTCTGAAGGTGCGGCAATAATTTTTTTAAAGGAAAATTAAAAAGCCTTAATTTAGATCTATGTATCTTTACACAAGTTTACACAGGGCCTCAATTTAAAGCAGGTTTTTTATTGTTATATCGTTGTCATTTTAGTTTTTATCTTAGATTCATTTCTAGCTTAGTTATTAGTAGTTATTTTTTTATACTTGAATGTAAATATACCTGAAGGAAATACTGTGTATTACCTTACCTTACCTCTGTGATGTGTGTAAATTTGTCTTTTGCTATGGTTTTAGACAATACGACTTCTCCTGACTATCAATTGTGCGTCAAAACAAGCGCGATAAAGAAATAGTCGAAGTGCCATGGTGTAGCACTTTACGACAAAGTTTTAACTGGAAAACTTGTTGCCATCTGATTTACACCTGTATAGTCTATGTTTGTTAGCTCTACCTAAAGAATCACTGGGTTACACTGCACCCATGGGTGTGCCACCTAAAGTGCAGCCTATGTTTGTTAGCCTACCTAAAGAATCACTGGGTTATACTGCACCCATGGGTGTGCCAGCTACAGTGCAGCCTACGTTTGTTAGTTCTACCTAAAGATTCACTGGGTTACACTGCACCCATGGGTGTGCCACCTAAAGTGCAGCCTATGTTTGTTAGCTCTACCTAAAGAATCACTGGGTTACACTGCACCCATGGGTGTGCCACCTAAAGTGCAGCCTATGTTTCTTAGCTCTACCTAAAGAATCACTGGGTTACACTGCACCCATGGGTGTGCCACCTAAAGTGCAGCCTATGTTTGTTAGCTCTACCTAAAGAATCACTGGGTTACACTGCACCCATGGGTGTGCCACCTAAAGTGCAGCCTATGTTTCTTAGCTCTACCTAAAGAATCACTGGGTTACACTGCACCCATGGGTTTGCCACCTAAAGTGCAGCCTATGTTTG
>CALNXK010000074.1:610000-622500 GCA_942486035.1 Porites lobata | reverse complement strand
TAGGAAGATACTAGTCTGTTTAATGCCGGCAACATCTTTTATTCTCAACCATCAAAGTTTGTTTCTTCGAGGAAATATATGAGTAAGAGTAGCGACTGAGCTGTCCACAGTCTATGTCTAACTGTCATCGCGAACTATTAGCGACTTTATCGTATTATTTTGTCTTGCCTGCCACATTTAGGTCTCGTTTGAGTTACAAGTATTCGTTTTCAAAGACACAGTTTTGCAAGATGCTTATTTAGATACCAGCAGGATAAATTAGAATTTCCTGGTATTTTAAGCTAATATTGTTGGACAAAGATAATCTAAATAAAATTTATAAATACTTACCCTCCAAGCTGAATTCAAACATGAAATAATTGCAAATTTAGCGAAGGTAGTATAATCTTGTTTGGATACTGCTTATCTATTTGAGCAGGTGAGTTTTGAAGCAATCGACAACAATGCTGTTGACTAATAAGCATATGCAAAGTAACTAAAAAAAGCCCCAATGTATGCGCCTTAGACAACCGTAAAGAGAATTGTTCTTTTCAACCTGGAGAAAATCGGAAACTTTTTGTATTAATTAACTGAGACTAAAGAAAATGAAGCATCACTAATGACTAGATGCTTGAAAAGAATATATTTCACTTCCGTCGAACACTGCACAGTATTTTCTATTTTCTTGCTTGCATGGTTATAAGATTTTCAGGTATAGTGTCTGATTTCAGGATTGTTCATATTTGTTTCATAAACTTTCTCGTACAACTAATGTCGTTTTAGATAAAAACGGATATTCCTACAATTTCAACCTGCAAATTTTTAAATTTTCTTTCTTCTTATCGCAGGAGTTGTAAATTGTTTGTTCTAACACGAAACAGGAAAGCAGTCTAACTATAAAACTTGTGTCTAATACTCTCAATGGAAATTTTAAGCGCTTAGCGGAAACATTGGCCATTAGTAACAATGTGGTGCTTCTGGTCGCTGTGTGCTTTTCTAGCCAAGAAACAATCTTTAATAGAGCATCTGTTTACGAGAACCGTTGTGTAATGATAAAAAAAAAACGTTTTTGGAAGGGCTTACGTAAACCTAACTGGATTTCAAGCACCAAAAGTGTGATAAACTGCTTTTATTGTAGACCCCCACTTTCCCGGACAGCGAGTTAGTGCTCCTAGTGAAGGCAGTTTGTTAGAGAACGGGCTTGCGCCAGGAGAAATTGGGTCGAAACCATTTGCTTTAAACAGATATCATATGTTTACATTCAGATTATCATTCATTAACACCCATTGATTAACATTCACTTTAAAGGAGTTATTTTTATCCTCTCTGTAAGCTCATCTAATTTAACTCTACCACATGGGAAAGAAAGTACTTTATGTAAGTATATTACTGTACATAAAATTTCTCCGAGTTTTATTATCTTAACTCTGGAGATAGCCCTGTGAAAACTTACATACTAGTAAATTCCTAGTTTCTTTTTGCAAAATCCTTAGTACATATGCTCTTATGCAAACGTTTGCTAAAGTGATTTCATTTGAAAGGTAACATCATAAGGATTTGGTCCCTGGTTTAACAACTAGAGCGGAATATCAACTTTAGCTAACTTTTCCTAGGAGAATTTCGGTATGGATTCCACGTTTGGATATCTGCTTGTTGTAAAGATGCGAGATATATTCTATATTCTTCCTTGAGGAGGTTAAGGGGGTTAATAAGCAGCGGAAGCAAGGCTTCACAAAAACAAATACATGCATGTGGGGCGTACAGTACAGTACCGCAAATGATCCCCATTGTCGACCGCAAGAGATCCCGTGAAAAGTAGACGAATAGAATGGATTTCAGGCATGGATGGTAAATTTGCTGAGAACTTGGACAACGCGTAGAGCAATGAAATGAATAAAAGGATAAATAATCGAACTGTTTCCATTGGCATTTTATTATCCTTTCTTTCGAGCATTTGATGTTTCGTTGCTATGATTTAGGGCAGGAAGGACTTTAAGGAGGAAATTTGTCTTTCAGATTTTAACGTCTAAGAATAGGGAAATATGACCCCTGTAGAGGTTTCCGGTTAATTTCGAAAGACACTTAGCAACTACAGCTCGTGAAAATGTCGCGTTTGCTGGAGACAGAGACAGTTATATAGATACAAATCAGGGAAACAGAAACGAAGGAACGAGTAAGAGGAAAATTTTGTATCAATAAGCAAAAAATTCCCCAAATGGGGTTGTACTAGAGCAACTTTTATTTGGGTCGTGTTAGAGACTTAAGCCGTTACACTAAGTTATCATTTTCTCAAGTTGATACGAGGTATATTAAGATAGATAGGATTTGAGGAATTTGTTGTTAAGAATATTGTATCTAATTGAAATGCAATATGTGAAGTTAAGCTCAGTTTAGCTTTAATTTACACTTTCTTTCTTGTTTTTTTTAGTCTTGGCATTTATTTGTTAAATGAATTCACTATGATTAATACTTTTTGTTGCGATAATAAACGTGACCCGATGATTTACTAACTTGAGTCCAGGCCATTCCGATTTTCCTCTCGGGATCATTTGCGGTCGACAATGGGGATTACTTGCGGCCGAGGATCACTTGCGGTCCATTTTGGGGATCATTTGCGATCCGGGGATCATTTACCCGTACTGTACAGTTGTCTACCATACTGTATTTACTTGATTAAACGTCGGCAACCGATAGTTGGCGCTCAGTTCTGAAACCAGATGTATCTTTTTCCCTTTACCAACAGAAAATAGCCAGCAAAGTAACAATACGTGATGTCAATTCTGCCGGCCTGAATTTACGATACACCGCTTTCTGCTCGTAAGTATCCTTTAATTAGGTGCATTTTCACTCTCGCTTAATTCTTACGTGCGTTCGCACGTACTTACTTTTTTTACTATTTTACGCGAGACCTTTCACCGGGTATTTTCTTTATTCAATTTACGCGCGTAAAATTTACCTGCGTGCGCACGTAAAAATTGAGCGACAGTAGGAATACACCCTTACTTAAAGAAATATAAAAACTTACAGCAAAAATCAGTCTTTTTACTCTAGCCAGTTTCAAGTTTTGTACAATAATTTCCCAGTGTAGCCAAGAACTTCGGCATGAATTTCTTGTTCGACCAGTGCTGTAACCTTTTAAACAAAACATATTCAGAGACCAATTTGATAAGGTCAATTACTTTTAAAGTTTGTAAGGAAACCTGAAAAACTTGCAAATTTTTTCCTCCTTTAACATTTTTACCAGATTTGTTAAAGCCAAACAATGCAAAACAAATCCGCCAGCCTCCATTTGCGGTCCTCAGCTAACAAAATGTTTTACTTGTTGTTTTATTTTAGGAAAGTAGAGGTTTACGAAAACACAAGAACTTGCACTGGTGTTGAATTAGGAGAAACGGTATTTTATCGATAATATCATGGGTGACGAATTTCTCCTTAATTTCGGGGTGAAATTTCTCCGTCAATTTATAATTTCACAAGTGAAATTACAGAATTGCCATGGCAACCTTCGGTACGTCTCAATGCCAAGATAGCGACGAAGTTTTAGAATTCTATGAACTGAGATGTGAGGGCATTAAAAGAAGCTTTAGAAAACCTAAACACACGACAGAGTCCTTCATGAAGGATTCTAAGAGGTATTTTGTCGAAACATTCGGAAAATTTTGAACTTAAGCCAATTCTCGAGAGCGTGGAGTTCTCGGTCGATACGATAAAACCATGAGGGATAAACAAGTCAAAAACCCATGATTGCGAACGCAATTCGTCGCCCATGATATAAATAAGCAATCAAATATCTCGTGAAATTAGGGAATAGTTTCACTTGCGTTTTGTCCAAATCCTAACAAAAAGCGCTTGACATCATTCCCTAATTTCACCCTTCACCATTTGATTACACATACTAAAACTACTTACTACTACTCATTTTATGTTATTGCTTTTTAAATAAATATTCAAAAGAATTGTTCGATTACGGTGTGGGTTTTCACAAACGAAAGGAAAACTTTTTGCAAAAAAAAAAAGATGTAATGTACCTTTTGAGTGCATAACGGAAGATCGGAATATCAAAGATCATTATAACCGTTAAAAAATAAATCTCGGATCAGTTTGGCAAAGCTTGTTGCGACTATATATAATTTCCCTTATTTCTAGCAAGAAGGGAAATCACTTTTGAAGTCGCTGCTTTCGGAGGGTCCCTACTTTTGGCATTTGCTACTTTTGAAGGCTCGCTACTTTTGGGAGGTCGTTACTTTGGGAACTTTACGGTAGTTGTTACGCATTGCTTTAGTACTATTATGAAGCGTGATGAATAACGCTTTCTAGCAATATGCGGATTGGGCGTTAATTATTTCACTTGTGAGGAAAAAGAATCGAAATTTAATCTCCTTACTTAAAAATCAGCAACCAAGGAGAAAGTCAACTTGTTAGACTGTCTCACCCGGTATTTCGAGTCAAACAGTTTACCACGTTAATTTAAATCTAGTAAGTTAATTTGTATCTCAGTCCTTTTTATGTCCTGTTTTATTTATGTGTCTGCAGGTTTCCTTTAAGGTGTCTGTATCAACCAGTAAATGCTCGGATGAATTACCAAGAAAGGGAGTACATGTACTTAATAGAACATTATTCAAGAAGTGTTGAAATAAACCCAACGTATTTTCGTTCATGTTTTTGTTTTTCCATACTGCTGGCTAGAAATTTTCGCGCCCTTTTCTCAAGCAATTAGGCAAGCCCAAACCAGCCGTTTGCAGGTGTTTTCCCGCGCTTTTGATGCCGGCAACTTGTACTAGCATTCAGTGGTGATTTGTTTATTGTAGAGCCAGCTTTTTTTTCGGATTGGCCCCAGATACTTGAACTACTATAAATAACTGTAAAAAGAAAACTACCAGTGACTTAAAGTGATTAATACGTGGTAAACGTGATCCCCACAGCTATACGTTATTGGCTAAAACAAACTGCAGCTCTTACACATGTACAACTCTAAAAACATTATGTGTCATGCGAAGACTTTTCTGAAAATTTGGAAAGAGGTATTAGGGTTCTCGCTAGCTGTAGGATCATTATATTTATGAAGGCTGTTAAACAATCTATGACGAGTCTGCAAGATGATATAAACATTATGTGATGTGGCGCTGTTGGGGGCTTTAGTTGGTGGCCATCTTGGATCTGACAAAAAAATCAGGTTTATGCAAATATTTTAGGAACTAGGCCTATTTCATGCTTGAGGCGAAAAATATTTATGAATATTCATTTTTCTGCTTTTGATGTTTTTTGATAAGCCCAAAGTTTGGCTTGCAAGCTTGTTACTTATGACGTCATAAATCGTCCCAATAGTTTCCAACCATCAACAAATCCTGCCAAAGGCTTGTCTAAGGTAAAAGGCTTTTTTTTCTGAGAATAATCATTGTCCTTTTCCTTGTGTCAATCAGCTTTTCCATCAAAACTCCATGCGGACAAGTGTTTCTAAAGCTGTCTTACATTTGTGAATGCGATTGTGAGACCAAGGTGAGTTTGGTTTCGTTTCAAGTTATACACCGTTCTGTTTAATCTTACGGTAATTATTTAAGCTGATACACAGTGTCAAAAAATTCAATTTAGTTCCCTCTTGATTTTTTTGGTGTAATTCCCAAAGCGTTGGGAATTACAGATGGAGATGTAATTCATAATTCATAATTAAGATGGAGGGCTTAATCTGCAACATGGTCGTTGCATTTGCCGAGCGGAATCAAAGGATCAGAGATTGAGTTTTTTAAATTTGTTATCATGTCAATTTTTAAGGTCATTTAACTAGTGTTTGTTTGTTTTTTTAAAAAATCGCAATAACTTTCATTTACGTAAGCTTTAGTTTGAAAACCAAGAGACTTTTGTTCGTCACAGTTCAAAAGAACGAAGGTGGTAATAATCGGAAAAAAAATCCTTCATTAGAAGTCGCCATGCCATTATAATCCGCTTTCGAAGTTAACACAGCTAGTTTGCGCAAAACTTTTTTTTTTCAGCATTCTTGAAATTATTTTCCAGGGTTTGTGTGTATTTTTGATAAATCAAAACAACTTTCATTTACGTAAGCTTTAGTTTGGAAACTAAGAGATATTTGTTTGTCGCAGTTCCAACGGACGAAGGTGCTAATAACTGGGAAAACATCCATGATTAGAAGTTGCCATGCCATTATAATACGCATTCTTGAAATTACAAACAATTAGCCTGCTCGATTTTGCGCATATAATCGAAGTGGTTGAGTTTACTCGAGGTGGCGCAGAATACCGCAAGTTTAAGTCAAGGTCAGTTTAAAAAGTATTAAGGTTTTAACCAGAAGCTCACCGGAATATGTACCAATATCCATAACTGTACGCGGGGAAGAGAAAAGGGAGTTGTCCTTCCCTTTCGAACGCGCGCCCGGCCAGGTAGATATTTGCATTACATGATTTGAAATGGGAAAACAAAACATACAAGTTAAAATGGTTTATTGCCTTTTTCCTTTGCAGATAAAGCACAATAGCAGTGGGTGTAATCTGAGAGGTGATTTGAAATGTGGAGTGTGCTCTTGTCAGATACAGGGTGTTCTACTTGTAGTTTCTCTCTGAAGGAATTTTTAGATTATAGAAAAAAAGCATTCGATTTGCCAATCGCCTGACAAAACAGCCGACATTTGGCGACGCCACCTCTGGTGTCCCCTTGAAATGACGTCTGAGAATCGAAACGAGCGCAGAAATTCCATACTGATGACGTGACACTACCCAGATCTGGGAAGTAGTTCTGATTGGCTGAAAATTTGCTTCAGCCAATTAGAAGCACTTCCCAGATCTGGGTAGTGTCGCGTCATCAGTATGGAATTTCTGCGCTCGTTTCGATTCTCAGACGTCATTTCACGGGGATTCCAGTGGTGGCGTTGCGAAATGTCGGCTGTTTTCTCTGGCTAATTTGCTAGACGCTGTTGTGTTGTAGGGCTGAGACCATTTCCGAAATGAAAATGTATGAGAAGCAGAGTTGATGAGTATCACTTCCCGAGAGTCTTGAATTGAAAAGTGCTCCATGTCTTCAAGTTTTTCTTCACTGACCACTGAGATCAATTGATGGAAGATTTGAGTGCTGTTAAGTGCATGCGCCATTTCCAATACTGATACCCATGACATGGGTAAATAATCAATTTTGCTTTTTTCCTGTCATAATCAATACATTTAAGTTTGGATTTGAAGAAGACCGTCTTTTATTTCACTTCTTTATATTTTATTTTACTTTTTTACTTTTACTTGTTTCAGGGCCGGAGAAAAATGTTCATGTACAAAAGAAGAAGAGGGTATGTACTGTCGCACTTTGTAATAATCGTCGCACTTTGTAATACCTGTCGCACTTTGTAATAAAAAAGCTGTCACACTTTGTAATAACAGACCATCGCACTTTGTAATAAAAAAAAGCTGTCGCACTTTGTAATTGTTAAGGAAGCGATGGAATACAAACTTGAACGCATGAACACAACTTTAATCCGCTCGATTTACAATACACCGATTTACAACAGGTTGATGTACTGCCCGGGAACCCGATTTACAACAACTCTACGAGCGACCAGCAAGAAAGTCACGTGACGTGTTATCTACATAATTTATTCTACTCTCACAGGTCCAGTCGCACGGGGCTTTTAATGACCCGAGTACGAGTACGACGATGGGCCGTAACATTCTCCCCACCTTGTCCTCCTTCGGGGAGGACAACTCTCTTCTTAGGCTTACGAATAGGTACACTCTTAACATTAACAGAATTCGCTCGAGGCTTCCCCCCACCGTCAACAGGAACATCAGCTTCACGGGTAACTTGTGGGGCCGCTGCATCAATTTCCAATCTGTGTAAGCGTTGAACAGGCCTGTTGAATACACCTTTCTGTGCTTTCACGGTAGCCGTTCGCACGAGTCCGTCCTTACCAGGATGAACCTTTTCCACCCTGGCCATTGGCCACTTGGTACGCGATACATTATCATCTGAGACCAATACGATATCACCTTCTCGAATGGAGGGATTTTCCTCTCGCCATTTACTTCTCACGGACAGAAGGTGCAGATATTCTCGTTGCCAACGTTTCCAATAGTGGTTGAGTAGTCTCTGTAGGTAAAGATACCTTTCGACAGTTCTTTTACTAGACTCCTCCAAGCTTTCTTCTTTACTCTCAGGTAACTGGTTAATCGGTCTACCAATTGCAAGATGAGCAGGTGTAACCGGCAAAGGGTCTCTGCAATTGTCGCTCACTGCCGTTAATGGTCGCGAGTTGATGATGCCTTCAATTCGAATTAATAATGTGTTCAACTCAGAAAAGGTGAGAAGCGCCTTTCCAAGCACTTTACGCAATGATTCTTTGATTGCTCTGAAAAATCGTTCCCACCATCCGCCTCGCCATGGTGAACGCTCGGTGATGAATTTCCAAGTAATCCCTTTCGACGAGAGCTCAGAATTAATTCGATTTCGATCCAATGTATCCCACACCGTTCGACTTTGAGTACTAGGATCATACAATTTCTGGATTTCCTTGCTTGCAGCCTTAAAGGTTTTTTGCGTTGTCGGACCACACTGTATGGCAAAGACCTCTGCGGCTTGTCATGCGACTAAAGGCTTGTAGGAACTCATCAGTGGTAAGGCTGTGTGTTAGTTCCAAGTGAATCATACGAGATGATGCGCATGTGAATAGACAAACGTACACTTTCTGTATGGTTGAACCTTCTTTTACATAGAGAGGTCCTGCGAAGTCAGTTCCAACATGCGCGAAAGCTGGTGAACATGAAACTCTCTCCTCTGGCAATGGGCCCATTGTCTGCGCGCAAGGTCCAACTCGCTGTTTTTGGCAAGCCACGCATCTTCTGATAACACGTTTGACTTCTCGTCTCCCTTGGGTCAGCCAAATTTTCTGTCTTAAGGTTGACAGTATGCTTTCTGGGCCCGCATGTAACATGATCTTGTGTAGGTCTAGTACCATCTTTGCGACTTCGGGATGTCCGTGAGGCAATATTACTTGTTGCTTGGTCTGTTCAAGTAGATCAGCAAACTGCAGTCGGCCACCAACTCTTATAACCTGATCCTGTCTGTCATAATACGGGTCTAGTTTGAGAAGGCGACTGTTCTTGGGAAGAGTTTGTTCGGACTTTAGCAACTGGTAATCTTCTTTATAGACCTCTTCCTGTACCCACTTACAACACTTAATCTCTGCCTTCTTCACTTCTTCTGCCGACAGTTCACTTTCAGAAGACTTACATTTAGTCTTGAACAACTTGACTGCTCTCAGTACACAACTACTCGAACTCGAATCAACTTTAATATGTCCCGTAACGCGACATATCAATTAACGGCTCTCTAACGACTGCTGTACAACCATGAGCAATTTTCCTTTCCTCTTCGCATACTTCAGAGGGAACAGTACAACCTTGGGGCTGAACGGGTAAAGGTTTGTCACTCGAAGACAGCCACCGAGGTCCATTCCACCATAAGGTATTGGCAATCATATCATCACAGCTCAACCCACGCGTTAACAAATCTGCAGGATTCTCCTTACTAGCACAGTACCTCCAACACTCAGGATCCCACGTAGACTGTATTTCTACCACTCGATTCGCCACAAATGGTTTCCAACGAGAACTCTGACCTTTTACCCAATGCAGTGCCACCATACTATCAGTCCAACACACAACACTACTCACTTCCATAGGCAAAGTGTCTACAACAAACTTCAACAACCTGGCATTTACAACTGCTGCTAAAAGTTCCAGTCTGGGTAGTGACACTTTCTTTATAGGTGCAACTCGGGACTTTGATATTACCAGCTGCGAGGATACATGACCTTGCTTGTCTGCTATTCTGATGTACACTGCTGCTCCGTACGCTTTAGGAGAGGCATCTCCAAAACCATGTAGCTCTATCTGAGAATCTTGCGTGATGCCATTTCCGAAGCATCGGGGTATGGTCACACCTTTCAGTTGCAACAACTCTGACTTCCAATGTAGCCACTTTGCTTTAATTTCACTGTCCAAAGGGTCATCCCACAATAATCCTTTCAACCACAGTTCTTGGAAGAGGATTTTGGCTCTGACAGTGAAGGGAGATATCGACCCTAAAGGGTCAAACATTTTCGATGCTAGACTAAGCAGGCTTCTCTTTGTCATTGGATCCGGAGATAAGACAATTCCACCCGGTGCAAGAAATCGGAAGTGATCAGAGGTCAAATCCCATGAGACTCCAAGCGCTTTAAGGGGTTCACTCGACTCAAACTCCACCAGTGACGATGAGGCTCTTTTGGCTGGGGCAATAGCATCCATTACGAGCTGTGAGTTACTTGCCCACTTTGTCAAGTTAAACGCCGCTTTCATCATGATCTCTGACATGTCTTGTTGAAGTTTCACGGTCGAGTCCACCGTATCGGCTCCTGTTAGGACGTCATCCACATACACGTTTTGTAGAATTTCTTGGACTGCATTTGGGAACAGTTCTGCGTATTTTTTTGCAAGAGCATGGACCGTCGAAATAGCAAGGAATGGACTGGAGTTCACACCAAATGTCAGTCTTTGCATTCTATAAACTTTGGGTGTTTCGTTAAATTGTAAATCTCTCCACAGGTACCGGTGAACGTCTCTATCCTCTGGCGCTAGCTTGAGCTGAAGAAACATCTTTTCAATATCTGCTATGAGACCAATTCTGTTTGTTCGAAATCGAATGAGTACAGATGCAAGGTTGGGCTGTAAAGCAGGACCGGGAAGGACACAATCGTTGAGAGAAACACCATCTCCTTCTCGCGCGGAAGCATCAAACACGATTCTGCACTTAGTCGTCGTTTTGTCATCACGGAACACAGCATGATGCGGCAGGTAGCGTACAGTTCTATCTTCATCATTCTCGTTAGGCAATACCTCTGCAAATCCTTTCTCTACATATTCATTGATTGCAGAATTGTAAGCTTTAGCTTTCACAGGGTCATGTCTTAACCTTCTTTCGATGCTTTCCAGACGTCTAACAGCTTGCATGTAGTTACTTTCCAGTTTAGGAGGGTCACTTTTCCACGGTAGTCGTACTTCATAGCTCTTCCCGTCAAATTTCAATCCTCTATTGAAGTCAGCAACAGCAACTTCCTCCTCCCGGGAAATAACAGTGTTTTCAGTCTCGGCGATGCCAATAGATTCCAGTTCCCAGAATCTTTTCAAGCTTTTAGTGAGTCCACTGCTTTCTTCAACGGTAAGCATGGATGTGGTATACCTTGAGTAACGGTTTACTTGTCCGGTAAGAATCCACCCGAGATGAGATTCAACAGCAACAAGTGACTCAGATGAACTACCTTTCTTGTACAACCCAGTTACGAACGAGTAGTAAAAGTCTGCACCAATAAGGACGTCTACTTGGACGGAATCGCGAGGGTAGGAATCTGCGAGAGTTAAACCTTGAAGATGAGAGTTCTTACGAAAGTCTAACTGCACTGGCCCGAGGGGGTTACAAATCTTGGGAATAGCAAGGACCTCCATCTCCACCTTGGAATCTCCTTTCATTGGCGAAAGTGCAAATTTAACTCTCTGTAATCTCTTGGTTTCACTAGTTGTTCCACCGAGCATTGTAACACTTAATAACTCTGAGGGACCTTGCAAGCCAAGGGACTCTGCAATGCTCTTGCGCACATATGAACGTTGACTACCAGAATCTAGCAAAACACGGACTGTCATTTCTTGACCATTAACAGTTAACCTCGCCAACGCTGTCTGTAGCAGTGTTTCCTTCAAGGGCAATGCAGGTTTAGCTGAAGCTAACCCACTTAAACTGATGTTGGAAGGCTGCTGGGGTGTAGCCACTAACTGCTGACCATGTAACAATTTGTGATGACGGCGGCCACAATTTGCCACAGAACACTTAGGTTGGCGAGAAATCTTGGAAAAGTGCTTGTGGTTGCTAGGCTTTAAACAATTGAAACACAGTTTATTCTCTTGAACTAGCTTCCACCTGTCATCTAATGACTTGTCATTGAAAACTGGGCAATTTGGCGACTCGTGACCTGCCTTACAGAAATTGCAGCTTGGACCAGTTAGTTCGCGTGCCTCACCAAGTAATGCAGAGGCTGTATACGCTCCATCCTCACCAATTCGAGGAAATGACGGCTTTCTCCTGTTATCTCTACCCTTATCAGAACTGCGATTGCTTTGGGTATTGTTCAAATTACAACCTCTCTCTCCCGCTTCTTTGGATACAACTTGGCGGTTCAGAAATTTGAAAAACAACTCAAGATCTATTTTATCCTCTTGAGTGTCTGCAAGCTCCAACTCCCATTTTTCTAGTAACTGAGGTGGCAACTTGGTCTCAAAGATGGGTAACAAAATACAACCATGACTCGCTGGATCTTCACCAAGCGCTTCTAAGGCTCTGGTTCTATTCATAAATGTGTCATAAAGATCTCTAAGGGCGGATGCACTGATCGCCGACTTAGCATCCATCTGGATGACAGATTTCACAAGGGATGAGATTATCATACGTTTTCTTCCATACCTGTGTTGGAGGCAATGGACCGCTGCTTGATAATTTGC
>CALNXK010000074.1:567500-605000 GCA_942486035.1 Porites lobata | reverse complement strand
CTTCTGTAGCGATTACTGCGATTCAGTTGGTCGAAATCTGTCCAATCTAAACAGCCTGCCTTGCCAGTTGCGTTTTATATACATGTATGTGACGTTATGGGTAGATCCCTTTTTAACACCAAATAATGTAAAAATCTGAACTACTTTTCTTATCGCACAGAGCGCGGCGTTTGCGACTGCGGTCAATGCAAATGCCGGCGGAATTGGACAGGGCCTTCATGTAGCTGCAGTACAGATTTAAAGAGCTGCACCAAGGACGGGGTAAGTCTTAAACTAGAAAAATGATCACAAGGAACATACATGTATTCTGTTGTTATTAGAAGTAAAGAGCAAACGTTTACGGCACTTGTCAAGCGGAAGTAGAAGAGCAGTTATTGTTTATTTGTCTGACTTAACTTAAATCCCCTATTAAGCCCTCCCTTTTCAGGGAAAGAAAGGTAATAAGCCCCCCACTCCCCTCCGGTCTTTTAAGCCCCCCCCCTCCCCTCCCCCTATAATTCTTCACTGATAAATGATAGACAGTATTTATCAACCACGGCTGTCAGGAGTCCTATTGCGAATGTAAAACTTTGTGTGGACTGATCCAGGATGGTTTACTTAGCAGCTGGAAGTTCGTATTTGTTTTTGATCCTCGGCTGCATGACCTCCAAACTCCTGTACTTGAGTTTTACATTCTAGTTCTTTATGGAGAACTGATACCATCTTCTTTGCTAAATTAAATAAGACCCTCCGTCTCTATTAAGCTCCCCCTCAAATGTGTTTGAAATAGATAAGCCCCCCCCCCCCCCAGGGGGCTTAATAGAGATTTTACAGTATGTTCTTAATATAGTTTTTATTAAGGCAAATCTAAAAGCGGAACTCCACTAACATACGTGAAATAAGTGCAAAACAGAGTCACGCACTGACGAACTCAGCATTAAATGTAATGAATTTATCATTCTAAAACCAGTCGAAGACGGTCATGAGAAAGAGCATGATGTGATTTCCCGCCAAAAAAGGGAACTGGGCATTCTACTCCCAAGAGATCCCTTGTTTTCTCAAAACTCCCTTTCCCAAAAGCCTCCACGGACCGTTTTTCAGCCTTTACGCATCCATGCTACAAGATTTTCTTACCCATGGTGCTGTCTGGAGCTTCGCTACTAAGGTGCAAGAAAGAAGTCACGTGCCCATAATAAAAAATACTTAAAGTATTCACTAAAAACGTAATGGTTATATCTCCCAACTAATTAGTATAGTTTTGCGTCTCGTAATTTGCATTTATTAGACTTTATTAGAAAATATTCCTGCAGGTCTCTTGGTTGTCAAAACTCCATGAGGAAGGAAAAACAAAAGCAAAAGGCTCAAATTATGTTTACATCAACGATAAAATTTTTCCTATCGTTTTAGATGGTTTGTAGCGGCAGAGGAAGCTGCAGGTGCGGGGCATGTGTTTGTAACGCTACTTTGCCCTACAGAAGAACTTTCTGCGATGATTGCGTGGTAAGTGCACCGCAGGGAACCCTTCTAGTCTCGGCTCCTGACCTTTCTCAGGTTACCATCTTCTGTCAAACCCAAGAACACGACTAAATATAGATCAATTAAAAGCTATTGAATGAGGCTGAGTATGATATGAGGAATTTTGCAGATCTAGAAGGGTTTTATTTACCGAGGCCGAAAAGATAGGAAGGAGAGTGATTGACCCTAGTGCAAGCGACAAATGCCACCCCACGAAGAGAATGCTTCCCTATAAAAATGTCTCGTATTATTTTGCAAAATACTGTTTGTTGTTAACTTGCTAACATACACATTGCGGACCTATTTGTATTGCAGGGCTGCACTGGAACTTGCGAGGCCAACCGGGCATGCGTGGAGTGCCGTTTGTTTGGCACGGGGGAATTAGACAAAGACCAGTGTTCAAGAACTTGCAAAGATTACAGCATTACTCCAGTAGATAAGCTTACACCTGGTAAGTTAACTCGTTGACACTTTTCATGCGATTCTAATGCTACGCGCGCTCATTTTTTCTGGCGTTTTTACTGACCTACTTGTAGACGACTGCGTCTCGGTCCATGAAAAGCAAAGTAATAAAGAGCAGTTGGCCAATATCCAGCCATATTGAACTCAGATATGAGTGTACTAAAAGGAACTGTGTGAAAATCTTACCATGCTGTTTTCCATTCTGATGTAGGCTAAACAATGTATTTCTTTCTGTTGTTTTTATCTGTTAGATATGGGTAAGCAATGTCGTTTTCTAGATGAAGAGGACTGTTACCTGACCTTCGCCTACACGGAAGGACCAGACGGCCAACTCAAGATTTTTACCCAGAAAAATAAAGGTCTTTAAGCCAACTTTAAAGATAAAAAAATAGTACCGGGGGTTTGGCGGCGTTTGATTGTTTAAGTGACTGAAGTGATAATTCACTCAGTGAAGTTTGAGAGATCATTGCACATGAATGTCAAGGTTATTCCTTGTAAGCCTTGTGAGTGACTAAAAATGCTTTTGTTGCATTTCCATTGTAGACTGTCCATCTGAGATGAATGCTATAGCAGTAATTGTCAGCGTCATAGGAGCAGTTTTAGCTGTAACCTTGGCTTTGTTACTTATATGGAGAGTGTTAGCCACCATTCAGGTAAGCTTATATCACGCACTGTGCATGTTCGTCCACACCCTCTGGCTCAGTCGGATTTGCTTGAGTCAAATGCACCTCCCTGTGAGCTGCCAGCATTAAATATAATATAAAATTTAGAATTTAACAATTAATTGTACCCCGTAAAGAAACGTACGTTCTCGCATAAGACTAGTCTCCGATTGCCAGCACCAAACAACACGGCATACATACATACATACATACATACTTTATTGACTTTCCCAAGGGGCTTTTCAAAGACAATACATGATCCTATTTACAATTAAAAATGTTTTAAAATATATATAAAATTACAATTCTTTAAGTAATTTAGTACGTAAACGAGTTTTAAAAACATCAATCGAGTTACACAGTTTAAAGGAATTGTCTAAGGAGTTCCATAAGTTCACAGTTCTATAGAAAAATGTTCTCTGACCGGCAGCTGTTCTAAAAAAGGGAATTTGTAAAAGCTGTGAATTTCTGGTGCTACGTCGGCTAACCTCTGCTCGCTTTATGAATTTTGATGTAAGGTATTCAGGGGCTTGACCGGTCATACATTTAAAAGCCATTGTAGCGTTCCGGTAATAAAGCTGACTGGGAACTGAAAGCCAATTTAGCTCCTTGCGAATTGGTGTAACATGGTCAAATTTACGTGCGCCGCTAACAATGCGGCATGCGAAGTTCTGCACTGCCTGTAACTTGTTGACATTACATTTTGAGGTATTTGACCAAACATTGGAGCAATAAAATAACCTGCTAAAAACTAAGGAATTAATAATCATCAAAAGTGTACGTTTGTCGAAGACATGCTTGACACGGTTTATCTGGCCAAGGCGGGACATGCACGAGGAAGCGGTTTTAATTATATGTTCATCGTAAGTTAAATTAGAATCCAAAGTCACACCAAGGTCTTTGGCGGTGTCTGTAGGGACAATGTCCTTACCCATAAAGGAAAGGTAACGAAATTGGAATTTTGCACGCATCTGCCTGCTGCCAAATATCATCAACTTGGTTTTGCCAGGGTTTAGTAACAATTGATTGTTGGAACACCATTCCCCTATTTTAAACAGGTCGTCTTCCAAATCAGCAATTGCATCCAGGTTGGCTTTAAGCTCGAAGGAAGTGATGAGTTTCGTATCATCTACATAACTCTGGGTGCTGCATTTCTATGGGATCAATGGAAGATCGTTCGTATATATGCTAAAAAGAAGTGGGCCCAAGATGCTTCCTTGAGGAACGCCACTGGTCACAGACAAAGGCTCAGATAGCGTTGAATAGATTCGTACTACTTGTGACCTGTTGCTTAGGTAACTACGAAACCATTGGAGAGTGTCACTGGAAATTCCGACATCTTGCAATTTTAAAATTAACGTGTCATGATTGACACTATCAAAGGCTTTGCTCATATCTAATAGTACAACTGCCATTAACTTCTTTTTATCGATGGCGTTAAGAATTGTGTCTGTTGTTTCAATGACAGATGTTTCACAAGAGTGCCATCTCTTGTTACCGCTTTGAGTCTTTGATAGGGTGTCATTTGATTGCAGATACGAGGTGAGTTGATTATGTACTACCCTTTCGCAAACCTTCGATAAAACTGGTAGAAGTGAGATGGGTCTATTGTTGTTTGCCTGTTCATGGTCGCCCTCCTTTAGGATGGGTGTAACCTCGGCTGTTTTCCATTTTGATGGAAAAACACAGTTTTGAAAGGATGCATTAACGATAGACGTTATTGGGTGAACAATTGGATTAAGACAGTCTTTGATGACACGGATCGGAATTTTATCTATCCCGGGGGCCTTGTTTGAAGGCATCGCTGCTATTATACGCTCTACTTGTTTATAATCAACGGTACTAATTGTGAACTGGTCAGAGGAAGCGTATTGTCTCGGCACGAAATAATTCTGATTAAGTGTTAAGTTACATTCATTAGCCAGGGACGTAATTTTGTCAACAGTGCTCTGACCAACAGATACGAAGAACTGGTTAAATTCGTCTGCAACAGATTTGACGCTCTTACTAAATGTTCGCTGAGATGTAGATTTATTGGGGACACACTGGCGGATTGCTTTCCAGATATTATTGGTGTTATTTGGGTTCCTTTGGATTTGTTCAGCAACAAATTCTCGTTCAGCAATTCTAATTTCCCTCTTTACTTCCTGTCTGAAATATCTGTAGGCAGTCCAGGATAGCGGGTCATTTGTTTTCTTTGCTTTTTTACGCCAATCATCCCTGGTCTTCATCAATCCGCGGATGTTGTCGGTTACGCATGGGTTTGGCTTACAGCGTGCTTTAAAGGTTTTAACTGGAGCATGACGGTCGAGTATCTCAGTAAACAGCGAATCAAATGCATAAATTTTATCCTCGACATCGTCGAAAACATCGACTATGGACCACGGTGCCAATGATACGTCATTGCTGAAATCAATAGGACTGTAGTGTTTAAAACTTCTGGTAGTAATATAAATGGGTTTGGAGCGCGCCTTAAGGTGACATAAATTAGCTCATGGTCGCTGATCGAGCTTTCCATAACTGTAGCCGTTTGGACTTGTCTTGTATCCGATGCAAGGATAACATCTAAAATTGATTTCGAAGTCTCTGTAACTCGTGTTGGTGTGTTGATCAATATTGACAAGTTATAGGAACGGCAAAAGTTAACAAGGGCTTTAGCTCCAGGATCGTCGCTATTCTCAAGTCTGCAGTTCAAATCACCTAATAGATAAATTGGAACATTAAACGACGAGGCATAAATAAAGTTCTCTGTAAGATCTGAATCGAAACAAGATAAAGAAGTGTCCGGTGGTCTATAGGTTGTACAGACAAGGAAGGACTTCATGTTTCTGACGTGGATTTTTAGCCACAGTTGATGGAAGCCAGAGGCCGTGATAAGAGAAATGTCACTCAAGTACTCCGTCCTGTAATTTCGTGAGACATAAGCACATACTCCACCGCCAACCCTCGCCTGTCGGTCGATTCGGTAGATAACATAGCCAGGGATTTCTATCTCCAAATCCGTAACTGAACTGTTGAGCCATGTTTCGGATACGGTAAATATATCAAACTTATTTTCCAGTACCGCATTCTTTACAAGAACGAAATGCTCACGGCATTTGAGCGAGCGAACATTAAGATGTGCGATTTTAACATTGCCATTTGACTTTTCTGACTTGTCTCCACTAGAGCAGTTTGCAAGTCCAGGGTTAAGTTCCACATCATGTAGCAGTTGTATAACAGGTCTAAAGGTAGAGGTTGAGTTGGCGTAGTAGGCTGTAGTAGTGCTTGCTCGTTTAGTAGAAATGCAAAGAAAAAAATGATACTTCATTTACTAATATTTTAAAGAAATATTTTAAAGCTTTAATAAGTTTAAACTCGTGTGGTATCAAGACTGATTGAATACGTTTCACATATCTTAAGCTTTGAGGATAAAATAGTCTCTTCTCAGTTTTATCGCACGAGCTTCACAAGAACCCTATGTCCTTTTAACCATAATGAAAAGAAGATGCTTGTACGCAAGCTTAACATCATTTCTACCACTGCACGACCTCTGAAATCAAACGAAACTTGAAAAGCCATTCAAAAGTCGTGCAAACACGAACAGTACCTTTTTTGGAAATCGAGCTGCTAAAGCACAGAAGCTAACAACAGTGCTTGCAGTTGGCGCCTAAATTAAGTCCTAATTGTTGGTTTTTCTAGGATCGAAGAGCATTTGCGCAGTTTGAAAAGGAACAAATGAATGCAAAGCGTGTTGTGGTAAGTTTCCAGAGAATTTATGTATTTTGTTTTAAAATGGGTCCATCAGATCTATGTAGAGCAACCCTAACGAACCCTACTGATTAAACAAATTTAAAGGAAAGATTCACCTAGTGTTTTGAAAACACTCTTTCGTTTTATAAAATTATACATTATTACTATGGCTGTTCAAAAACATTTCTGTTAAGAGGAATTGGATACCAAAACCAGACAGAATCACAATCGAAATGCGAGGAGGCTAACACTAGTGTGCGAAAATAATTAGTGGCATTTCATATTTTACGTGGAATTCGCAGTAATTTAACCCAGCTCTTGCCATTTTCTATCAGTACCAAAAACTTGTTTTTCTTTCTTCAGTTCTTGTTGAAGTTGTTATTTTTCTTTAATTTATACACTAGGCTGAGAATCCGATCTTCAAACCGACAACTACAACATTTATGAACCCAATGTACGGAGTGAAGACATGAAGAAATATGAAATCAGTCGTGTTGTGCTGTTAGTCGAGAATTTTAAGAGCTGCGCTGTTGTCGCCATTTCCATCGCCATTCAATGGTCGGTTGCGATATCCCTTGGGCAGGAACGCTAAACTTGCGTTACAGGAGATAAATATGCCATGTATCACGCCTAATGTATACTGTGAAAGATTCAAAAGGAGGCTTAGTACTTAAAGATACTTTCCATTAGCTTTAATGTGTTGTCCACATTTAAGTTATTTTAAACACGTACGTTTAAACTAGGATTTGACTTACTGAGTGAAAGCATAAAGTATAAAGTAAGAACCTGTGATATTTCAACATGTTTAGCGCTATTTCTCTTTAGCCTCGATCTTTAGATTCGGGATTTGTACATGTTTTATATGAACGAAGTTAAAACATACCAAGTAAGGAGGAGACGGCTAAGTTAGCCAACTGAATAACAATACATAGAATTGTCAAATGTCACATGGTTTTGTTGATAACTGTGTCTAAGGCCCTGTTCACAAGAAGGGAGGGTAGCCCCTGATGCTATGGTTACCCTAGCAAGAGGGTTAACCTATAGCTGTCGCATATTCTTTTTTCACACGACGTGTTTACAAGGGTTAGGGTTAGGGTAACCCTACCTGAGTGCTAGGGTTACCCTAGCAAGAGGGGTACCCTACCTGCCTTGTAAACGCTAAGCTAGGGATAACTCGCCTACCCGGGTCAACTTTCCGCGGTCATGCGTGACCAGTAATCGTGCCAATTTGAACGGTATTATCCAATTTCTGAAGTTAATTATAAATATCTGATAACTAAAAAGTTATTTTCTGCATACAATGATAATATTTTCCCTGTTTTCGTAAATTTAACGTTTTTTCCATAGAGAACTTCAAGTTTATTTCAGATCTTGGACGTTACAAAGAATGTCACGCATGACGAAACACGTCAGTAAAGCTGGTAATAAAAGTTGACCCGGGTGGTAGGGTAACCCTACATGTGAAATTTGCTTGTAAACCAGAACTAACTTTAACCCGCCTGCTAGGGTAACCCCAGCACAAGGGTAACCCTCTCTCCTTGTAAGGAAGGGTTACTCGCCTTCTCGAGCTACCCTTGGTTAGCCAAATTCATCCTACATTCAGGGGTACCCAACGACTGTTTTCTGTAAAATATCTGTTCGGAGAAGCAAATATTGCCTAGAGTTTTCTATTACTTGAGGACTGCCAAAAAATGTCTAGATGACCGTTCCATTCATTTAATTTAAAGCTATTTACAATTTTCGAAGCTTATCTTATAAATTCCCTATGATTTTCTGAAGTTTAATTTTCACCTTTTACTTCTTAAGCTGCTGGGTGGGATTTGACGGGTAGCTCCAGACCTGTAGAATATGAAGACCCTCTCTTCAGCAGAATTTTTTCGAGATGCCGATCCCCTGTCCCCATCAAATATATTAATTTTCATCACAAGTAAAATCTTGCGTGAACCTCATATGCTAGAAACATGTCATATTTTTTATTAGTATATACACACTCAGTGATCTTGGTGATTTAAGCAATCTGATTGGTTCGCTATCTCGGACTATTCACCTCCTAGCGAGGGGATAATGTGTGAGCTCGTTTTTTTTCCATTTTCTTAGAGAAAGATCTTTTAAAAGTCGACAAAATCCTAGGGTTGACTTTTTTTCAGGCAAGAAAAGACTTCGAAGGCAAAAAAAGGCGTTTTTCCATTTACTGTTGTTGAGTTTTGTGGTCCATGGATTGTTTACAACTCCCGTTTATTCGCCTGGAAGAGGCCGTTTCGTGAACTCAGCATTTCCTAACAAGAAAAATTTGGCCCAAAAACGAAGTTTATTTATGACAAACAAATTTGAAAGCAAATGTTTGCAGAAATTCTACGTTTCAAGTAAACACGAGAAAGAATGCTACATGAAGACGACGTCTTACCTCGAGGAACCGAATCGCCATTTTTGTCAGCACTTCATGTGAAGAACGACACAACAAACCTTTTCGGCTATAAACTTGGCGAGTCAACAGAAAACAACAAAGCCCTTCTTTTCTTCTCAGGTAAGGAAACTATTCAAACTTTTAGCGGTTCCATTTAAGTCATTGCGCTGTTGTTTGCGAAGTGATAGGCTTGTGAATTGCCATGTTTGAAAATTGTACAAAGATCTATTTTTAAACTGTCGCGTGTCTAGCTGACCTGATCTGTCAATCAAATCGTACTTTTTGATGGTTTCCTCTCTGATTTTGTTGAGATCACTTCGTGTGTATGTACTAAAACAATATTCTTTTCAATCTCGGTGAATAGTGGCTTTAGGAATATTTACCTCGCCACTTCGTGGCTCGGTAAATATTTTGCCACTATTCACTTCGATTTCAAAGAATAATTGTTAAATAACCAATTGACAAAATATGCTTTATTGTGGTTAAAAATTATAACAATGACTTGGAAGTGAAGTATTCTCCAAGATATAGTATAATTTTGACAACAAATAAATTTTATATGTTTTAGTGTTATTAAAATGCAGCGGACATTGGTTGAGGATTGTGCTGCTAAATTTTACCACAAATACAGCCACACAAATATTGAACTTTAGTGCAATTTAATACATTTTAAAACATATTTTTATTAATCAATTTTACCGCTGTCATATAGTAAAGTTTAACAAATCTTGTGTCCTCTGCCAATGTCAAATGTAATGTTACTTACAGTAGTTTGACAAACAACTCATCTGTTGCTGAAGCCATTGTCAGTACTCAGCTGCTCTGCTCTAGAGACTCTGAGCTGCTCGTCTCTGCAAGTCCATTTTTTTTGCTTTGGAAGTCCCGTATCTTCCATGCCTAAAAGCCATGGCACTTGCTGTAAATACTTTTTACTAGTAAGACCCTAGCCTCTTGGATTCCATTACATGAGGTGAAAAACAGAAGGATTTGTTAGGTCACAAGTACTCCATCAACAGCCATCAACAGCCTATAGCTGCGCCAAAAGCGTTAAAATTCTGTGCTCAGTTCCTCGACAATTGAAAATGAAAACACTAAACAACATTATAGAACAGTAAATACAAAAAAGGACTTTTCTGTCAATCCTCTATTATGGACCTTAAACTGATTCATTACAAGAACTGTGCTGCTTTATTGTTGTTTAAAACAATTAAGCTTAATGGCTCAACTTCATATGGACGCACGACCTTTTTAGTAAAGAAAAATGAGAAGAAGCAGATCGGGAGAAGAAACTAAAATGTAGTTCCTTTCTAAACCTCACAAGCATCGACATCTTTTTACAAAAGAGTGAAAAAAATATAAAGATAACCCATTTATCGAAAGGAAAGCACAGCACTTACCTTTTCAGCCAGTTTCCCATTATTAAAATGAAATCATCGAAGAAAAGGGTTACAAATCGATGTAGGAAAGCTTAGGAAAAAATAAAAGTCCTGTTCTTGCTCTCTGCAGTTCAATGGATACACGTCATCTCTATCTTTGTTGTGATTGAACGAATGAAGAGAGTTTGGCAGCAGCGTTCAGAAATTCGCGCCAAAACCATCAAAACACGGGTGCTAGGATCCAGTCTTTCATCGTCCCGTCCAAGTGCGGCCATCTTGGTTTCTGAACGTTCGGATCATGGATAATAGAAAGACTATTATTGTCCATGTTCGGATCGATCTAGATCTTTGAGATCTTTGTTGTGCATATGCTGATTTTTTTTCACCGGTTAAGTTAATAAACAATATGTGAGGGACAAGCATGAGATCTGAACTGAGGTCAGAGTAAAGGAAACTGCTTGAGCTTCGTACATACAGCTACATACAGCCTTGAGTCGAAGTCAGTCTCCGCTTATCGATTACCTGTCGTTATACGGAAGCAGAAGCTCAATGCCGAATGGAAGAAAAAAAGTAAGTTAAAGTGACAACGCTCGGCTTTATTTTTGGTCATTTTAATCAAACTTCACAATTTTTCTTGCTCTTTTTGATTTAAACTTGAGCTTTGATGCATGCACGAATGCCTGCAAGTAATTTAGGGACCGATCGTTTCTTATGTGTGTTTCTAATATATAGATTTAGCCAGGGCTAAAAGAGAGGCTCCCATTAGTAAATTTGTAATTTAAATTAAACAATAAACTTGTATTCGAATTCCACAATTCAGTTAACTTTAGAGCACGTTTATGTGACTTTTGAGGAAAAGGCTACCTGATTTTCGAGAAAAATAATTTGCAAACAGCCCAAGAGTGAACCAAATCTTACATCGAGTTAATAGCCTCATATGTACACCCAAAAACTGGTAATCATCTTCGATCACATTTAAGAGCCATAATGGCTATTGATCACTTTAGATTAATTAGGCCTGGAAAAAAAGATCAGGCCAACTTTTTTGCGTTCGACAAGTTTACTTTGCAAAATCTTGCCGACAAAGCTGGGTGCGTGTAAACCAACCTTTTATACCATGGACAGCAAGCAGTATTTCACAATACAAATTGCACTCATTCAATATTCATAAACTGTTAAAAAAAAATTTCCAAAATCACCTACACGGCCATCCGTTTCTCACTTTTGTGGTGCGAGCTGTGGCGAGTGTTTGAATGAACATTAACAGAGTTACGCTCCAAGATAATAAAGAATTTATTATGTTTATTTTTTATTTAATGGTTTAACGAACGGCATTTTGAGTACTCCTGCAAGCGATGTTCACTGAACGACTGAAAACAATCGGCACAGCGATTAAAATTACAAGAGAGACTACTAACAATCAATAAAAGAAATATAATTCGGTGAAACATATACAGAGACAACAATTTTCATTCAGGAAGACAAGTATTAAAGTGTCCCTAAATATCCTGAGTCTTCAAGCTTCAAGCTTAAGTTTATGTTTTAAGCCGACTTCCCGGTGTTTGATTTTTTCAAAGACGAACTCGAGGCAAGAAAATCGCTCAAAGCTTTCTTTTCCGGCCAGAATTAAAACTAAATATTCTTTGGAACGTTTTCTTTCTATTTGCGTTGAGAAACTGTCTGAAGGTTTTTTAAAGTTAAGATTATATCAAACCTGATACTCGGTCAGATCGTTGTCTCAAATCTTACAAACGTGCATAAACTAAATACCCGCATAAACTACGCTCGACTTCATTAAATTAGATACAAAAAACAAACATCAAATACAATAATTTCTCTGGCCTACCATTCGAGATGCAGCTCCTGACAAGCGACGTATTTCTCAACCAAAAACCCAATAAACAAACTAGCCAGTAATAACAGAAGACTCCTGATAGCAGCTGAATTTCATTTTGTACATCCAGTGGAAAAAGACAGTTAAAAACATCACAAGTTGACACAAAACTCTGTCAGCTTCAGCTGTCAAAGTACACAAGATTCAAGATGCTGCATAAATTTTTTGCATGAACTCACCTGTCAAATTTTGACCAATCAGAGAATAAAAATTGGACGTAGAGCGTGACCAACGCGTGACCATGGTGAGAAAAGTCAAAAGCAACTGTCTTCCTGCCCGTAACAGCTGGCTGAATTTTCGCGTCCGAGGTCAGTTTGCAATCAAAATTTTAATTGTGCAGCACATAAACACAACGTATTTCATATGAATTTAGAAAAAATTGAACTTGAGCCTGCGACCACTTGAAAACTAGTTTACTTGTCAGCGGATAACTTCAAAAAAATACTTGACCTCGATGGGTCAACACCTGAGTGATACTGGTCAGCGGGTACCCTGTTTTGACAGCTGTCAATTGATCAAAACATTGATGTCCAATATGTGTGCATTATCAGTTTTCCTGTGCTCCCAAACTAGTAAAAGCATGAGATTGAACGTTGTTCGCGATCAGGAGGGAGTCATAAACTCGTGAGCGCGGCTGTCCGATGTGCCTGGCCATCGTGACGTCACAGCAAAGTCAAGCGTGAGACGAGCAGAATTTTCGAAAATGGCGGTGTTATTGTTTTTCATGTGAACACTTTGAGCTTATTTTTTCCCGTGCAATAAAGCAGCAATGTGGTTTCTCTTTTGATCGAGGATACCATTACCTTATATTCCAACGGAAGAGGTAAGTGTATTTTGATTACTGCGTGAGAATTCTGCAAAAAAGGTTTCTGAAGCGTTTTGGTGAGTCTCCAAGTTGAAAACTTGTAGCTTCGCTCCAAAGTAGTTTATATCTCACAGAATCCATATAGCATATTGAAGTTGAAAACTTGTAGCTTCGCTCCAAAGTAGTTTATATCTCACAGAATCCATATAGCATATAATAAATGTCAGGGAATGAACCACAAAAATGATCAGTGTATTTATTCGAATCAATTTCCTCAGTTATAATTTTGCAATCTTGTTGAAGTGAGGTTGGTTACGAAAATTTGTTATAAATGAGCTGTTTTGTAGTTACCTCGGTTCTTCAGTAAGACGTATATAAGTATACTGAGAGTTGTTAAGCTTATTATGACCTCGTAAAAGCCCGATCGTGAAGAAGTTCACTCTTTTTGAGGCACTACCATATTTAATCTAAATATTTGTTTAGCCCTTGTAAATATTTTTTGTACACCTTCTGAAAGTTAAATTATATATTAGGAAAGCCCCGGCGGTGGGAGGTAACACTCTTGAAACAAGACACCAACAGGATAATTTTAAACCGCACTGTCAAGCCTGCATGTGTACATGTATGTACACTGTATTTCACTTTCAGTACCCTCTCAACATCTGGTAGTGTAATGCATCAGTCAATTGAAACCCCGGTCTCCTGATCCCTGAGACTTAGCGGGTAATTTAACATTAACACCACTAATTTTTTCACTTCCCGGGCCAAGTAGTTTGTTAAAAGCACCTTATGGTAGGGAATTAGTAGTTGTAGTTCTAGGCTTGATTTAAACCGCTCTCTTCTGTCTGGTACTCTCTATTTATTTATTTTATTTTCAAACCAATGGACCTTTTAATGGAAACTCTCAACGGCATTCCATCAAATTCATGAGAAATGTCATCCACTAGCTGAACTTTGTAATTGTTAACAGTGCTTCCATCTGTCGGTAAGCCTGAGATCATGCCCTCTCCCTATTATCCCTTTATGTCTCTTACGGGAAGAGGGCATGATACATTTCTTTTTCGGATCACATGTAAAAAAGCCAGAATCTGGACTTTCTTCTGATTGGATAGGAGACAATACGGATGATTTGCGCTCTTCCAATTGGCCAAAATGCCGCCATCCGTTGGTTGTGGTTGATTTCAGTCTGCATTTTTGCTTGCGTAATGAGCAGTGAATTCACACGTGAGTTTGTTATAAAATTTCTGCTGGCTCAGTTTTCTTGAATTTGAAGAATGCCTAAATAGAAATTTCATATTTTCCATCTCATCGTATACTAAAAAGTTGCAGTCAAAAATTCACTGACCATTTGAATGCAATTTGATACCGGCTACAAGTTACAGAAGCGACAAACAGGTTCACTTTTCAAATAATCAATTCATGAATCGAATCTTGACCTTGATTGACTGTAATTCCTCCTTCAGAAACCTGCGAATTATTCTGAGCAATCTTCGCTTTCACAACACCTTTCAGTTCTTAAAATATGGTGCCTAATTTTTTTTCACTGCTTTTGGCACAGAACGAAGTCAACGAGCTTTAACCTGTAAATTCTTTATTATTTGTAACTGTTGAATAAAGGTACGGCAGCTCCAGCTAGCAGTATTTCATCACAAAAACAACACATTTAAAAATTTTTTTAGGAAGCACCATCTGAACATGGACGTACTTAAAAATTTTCTTTTCCCTAAAATTTATTTCAAAAGAGACATTAAAATATGATTCCCGTGTGGTAAACGCTTATTGGTTAATAACATGACAGGTCAAACAGACGTTACATTATGTAAATTAGGGGGCGGTTAACAGCTTGTTAAATGAATGTATCAGGCGTTATTTTTTTTCCCTCTCGAGCCTGATCTCAGGTTATCTGTCGGTTTACTTTTGTTTTGCAGTGTGCTTTTACATTTTAGGAGTGGGCACTTGGTTTCTCTGCTAATTGTCTAGTCCTGACGATTAACTTCATTCTGGGTTTTCTTTTGTTGAGTAACGACAACTCCTTGCTTTTGATTCTAATTTTGAGTGACAATTCCTGATTGCCTAGTCTAGACTAAAATCTTCAACCAATTGATCAGTTTAATTCGGGAACACAAACTCTCCTTATACCCTATCCTGGAGTAAAGTGCTTGAAAACCATACCCTTCAGAGTGGAACATACCTATAAAGCCCATATATGGCACAAACCCCCTCTCCCCTGGAGGAAACAAGGGCTTCTAAGTCACTCATATTAAATCCCTCTCTCTCTGTCCCTGCTTCCAAAAATGCATAAATTATGCACTGTTAAATCTCTGCTCATGAGTTTGCTCAAGCAGGAATTTTGTTAATTCCACTGCACTCAGGGCCTGTACGTTGTTAAATATGTGTTAAATCCTGCCATTGGCTGCATTAAATCCCCGCTATGCCCCAGAGGTTCGGGGGGAGGGGCGGGGGGAGGGGGAGAAAGGTTTCAATTGACTGATGCAGTTAAACACTGCATCCTTTACTCGCTTACTTACTAATCAGTCTATCTAACTATATAAAACAGTATATAAATCTTCAACAGGTTTTCAGTAGTATCATAGATACTACTGACTATGGTGGTATGGACTAGAAAGGTGTATTGGTAATGCTAATCTTTTTCTGTTTTTTGTACAGGATTAACACTACTTAGACCAACGACGTTTCCAGGCTTACTTACATCTCTTACATGAAAACAGAATTGGAGGCTTGACTGGCAGGCCTCTCATTATTACTTATTCTCTTGGCCTCTACATCATCCTTCGATCAAAACATTTATGGTCACTCCAGAACATAACATTTGATCATCTACTTGTTCTTTTTTTTTGTTATTGACAATGTGATGAGGATTTATAGCTAGAAATTATTTTGGTGAAACTGCTCACAGACAGGATTTTAGAAGAAAAATAATGAATAATGTGTTTTAACCGCCATAGCCTTCAAGTCAATTCATCACTGGAAGCTTTAACCTGAGAATGCAGACAGATTTCCAGTTGTGTTTTTTAGTGACGTGAAACTACAACCCAAAAGGTTTTGTTTAGTTTGATTATTTTTGTCCTGGCCTAGTGCTTCTTGTACTGTCTTAAGTAATATGACCTATCTAGACATTTTTCCTGACTTTTTCTTTTATTTAGTAAGATTATCTTGCATAGTTCCATGAAAAAAGTAAAGAAAAAGTGTTAATAAAAGATTTACACTACAAGTATTTTGTTGCTGGGATACTTGGGTATCAGCTCTAGAAGCATAATTTCAAGTGAGGTAGATATACTCCCACATAACAACAGACTTGGGAAATAGTTTCCTTATATACTTACCTCTGAGGAGCAAATGGAGCAATTATTATTTACCAACGAAAAATTTACACCCGAATAGCTTCGGAAATCGAAGCATGTACAGTGTAGTTTAGGTGAAATGCTTGAATCTGCACTGATAGTTGGAATATGCGGACCCCCATGGAAACAGTTACTCCAGATTTCGAGCATTTATTGACCAGCTTTAAAGGCGTCCTTATTACCATTTTTTTGGGGGGGAAAGATTGAACGGTATAGCTGAACCTTGACAGAATATTTGTCCTCTCATTGATAAGCGATTTGGTACCTTCAAGGACTGTCTCTTCAAGTCGTAAGCCGTTTTCAAATAAGCTTCAATGTCGCTGTCCAGGCTCGAAGTGAAAATGTTCAAATCTCCGAGTCACTGGCCTTAGCGCTCTGTTCCCAATTCTGAGATATTTTCCACCTATTTATAAACTCCATTGTTCTGATTCTGATTTTTTCTTGAAGGTATTGTTTTCAGTGGAAGGCTTCTGTAGAATCTTGCGTCAGCCCAACTGGCTATAAACGTAGTATGGGTGTAACATATTTCTTAGGCAATTTTGTAGACTTAAACTGTATTCAAGCCCGTCTCAAGTCCAAACATTGACATAAAAAGATACCCTCGAATTAATCGTATTACTCGTTTCAATTCGAGAGCTTTATTGTTGGATTTACTGGCTTATTTCTCTTGCCCTTCGCGGCTGACTCTCAAGGTACCTGCGAAAAGTAGTGTTTAAAGCCACTGATCATTTTTATGAAATTGTTATGAGATTTAATTTTTCAAAAATGAGAAAGAGTTTTGACCTATGTAAGTTATGTTTTTGTCTCCAAGCGAAGTATTGTGGCGTTTCTGAGTTACAGGCCATTAAAGATGATCTTGGTGATAATTTTTGTCGATCGGTAGGAGCGTTTGTCAACACTTTTGAATCTTGTCGCCAATGTGTTTTTTGTTTTCAGGTTAAAATTCCGTTATTGATACTTTATATGATAACATCTGCAGCTTCCCTTTACTTCTTGAAATGATTTGCTCTACTGTCACTGAGAAATTGGACCATGAACTTTTCACGACAAGCATTTTGTTTACCTTCTTTCAAACCTTCCCGGGCCGACTTGAACGTGACGTCACGATGGCCAGACACATCGGATTTTCATTCGCCAATATCTGCTCTAGTGCCCAGGCCTTAGTTTATGACTCCCTCCTGTTCGCGATCTAGTAACACAATTAACTGGTCAGCGGACAGCTTCCAAATAAATCACGTCACCTCGATGAGTTGACACATGAGCCCGCGATATGGTCATAGGATACTGGTCAGTGGCTATCCTGTTTTGACAGCTGTCAATTGACCATATTGTTTACGTCCTATATTAAAATCCTATATTAAAGATGTGGACTTGCCAAGACACGCCCGAGACACCCCTCCCTTTCTTTTGATAGTCTTCCCTACCCCACCCGTACAATCTGTAGTCGCGTACGTACGCTCGGTCAATCATGTGACAACCAAACGAAAAGAGGTTGACCATATTCCATGAGTATGGGGCTCTGTCCCACGCGAGCTTCGCGCGCGCGGGAGCCCCGCTATCAAATTCTGTAATGGTCCTAATGTCAATTTCATTTGCAGACTTGCTAATAGAATCGACAAGGACTAAATTGAATTTGCTTTTTAATTGTCATTGAAGGGAACTGATACTTTTAATTTACATCCGTTTTGAGGCGTTTTGCACAATTTATTTTAAATTACAGTTACATATGTAATTAATGTTTCCATTAAAAAAAAAGCAGTAGCTAGTACAATGTTATACCTTTTAATGATCATTTATACTATTGCAATAGATTTGAAGTATACTTATTTCCCACTGAAAAAGAAGGAAGAATAGTACTTTAAATAAAGCACTGTCAGTTATACTGCTGTAGTAGATTTGAAGTATACTTATTTCATACTGCAAAAGAAAGAAAAGCACTCCTGATCAAAAGTATACTCTAAGTATACCCTTCAAATTATACTCAGAGTGTACTGCAATTCATGCAGTACATTAGGGGTATACTGGAAGTATACTTATCATCAGTAATTGCTGATACCCTATACTCCGAGTATATTGGAAGTATACTCTATCAAAATTTTTTGTAAGGGAAGATTATTGTGAGCAGTTTCACCATATTTTGTTGTAGTATTAGCTGTTGGGCTTTCAAAATGTGGTCAGTTTTAGGAAGCCCACCACCAAGGTGTGGTCCGTCTTTAGGTGGTCAGTCAAAACTACAACAAATACCGGTAAAAATAAAATTGTCGGTTTTAATGTGAGTTAAGTTTGTTGAATAAATGACGATGAGGAAATTATGTACAAGTGAATAATCACAACCCTGACTTTGAAATCCACAGACGTTTTTATTTTGGACCAAATTTAAAACATTGTTGGCATTAGAGGAGATGACTGTTCCTTCAGCGGTCCGCTGTTGTGTTGTACTGATCGGTGTCTGACTGTAGGCATCCTCGTATCAGGATTCTCAATTCCACTGTCCCTATTGATGCTGTTAAGTGTTTCTTTAACCCTCCGAGAGTACCAGAGAGGGTCTCGGTTACTGTTAAAAATGACCTCGTCCCAGAGCTGATAATGCCACGTCTTATTGACATGTCCAGAAACAAGAGAAGTTTAAGTTCGTGAAAGTGGTATGTCCCTATCGTACTCACTTTCTCATTGCAGGGAAGACCTTTGCAATTTCAACACCAGAAATATTTATGGCATGTTATTGCGTTGCGAGAAATTAGCCAATAAGGCGTGAGATAACTAAACTGCAAACAGTAGTGGTAATTAGTTTGTGGTTTTGAGGATTCCTTTCGTATCTTAAACTTTATTGTGATTGGTCGGGCAGGGTTAGCTCAGTCGGTAGAGCGCTTAACTGCGGAGCGGGAGGTCACGGGTTCGATTCTCAAGGGCGGACCAATACTCAAGGTCTTAAAATAACTGAGAAATGAAGGTACTCCTTTAACCTGTAAGTGGCTAGACCCAGGCTTTTAGCCAGACATTGAAAACTGGCCGTCCAGAAGGCATGTTTTCCCGTAAACGTATAAGAGATTAGGTGAATTTTCCTTGTGTTTCTTCCAAAAATGGGCGTCCATAAGACGGCTGGACACCCTTCTGGCTAACACTTTGGCTAGACCTTCGCGTGGCTTGGATGACCACGCCAATTTGCGGTCCCGTGTAAAAATAGTGTCCCCAGATAGTACTCTCCTGCTAAATACATTGACACTCAAATAAAGTGCATTTTTTTTGGCCGGTCCCCAATAACTTTCCTGAAATTTTTCATGTGTTCACGGTTTCTGAGTTTCACAGTAATCTAGTCCGCTTGGGATTTCCTGCGGGTATCGCACCTTATTTTTAGGCCTCAGCTGAAACCTGCAGCCCCCTCCCCTCCCCCCGTTTATCTTAGATCTGGATGGGCGGTGCCCCACTTCCTAGAACATCTGTATCCAGGAAGTCTCATTGTACCTTCTTTTTTCACCAGAGAAGTCAGCATCTGAATCTGCCAGTGGGGAGTTTGTATCAACGCGGAGGGTTTTGAGATAACGAGCTGGTCGTCCGGCAGAGCTATACTGTAACCTCGTGATAAAAGTTCATCTTATCCTAAAAATGCAGCTTATCTGTTCAATCCTTAAAAATCATTTAAAATTATACGTCGCTTAGCTTCTTTGCTTCCAGGGAAAACTCGACGCCACAGTTACTTAACAATGCTTTATTTTTTTTTGCTGTTAAAACAAGTATTCTGTCATTTTCCTCACCACCCGTGAGAAAGGTGATGCGGGAAAGAAAGAGAGCACCGCATGCGGGTCACCTTCCTCGCGGGTGGCAATTTTCATTAATTTCGCGCGTTCATTGGTGTGTTCATTTAGCCGATACCCCCTTTGAATGTTACTTCACTAAAGTGATCCCCCTAACAACTTTTGATGACTTTCGTGACCCACCCCCTCCCCTTCCGTCTTCATTTTCCAAGCAAATTTGAGTGATCCCTCCTCTGAATCCTTCCGAAGTTTTCAGCGATCCCGGCTTTTGGGTTCTCAGTTATGACTGATCCCCCTTTTGTTCTCCCAAAAATCTAGTGATCCCCCCTAAAATTCCCCTCTTCCCCCCCAGGCAATAAATAATGACCGGTCCCTAACCCATATATAGTGTACATAGCACGACCTGAACCCAGGCCAAATTGATGAGAGTCGAGTGCTCTGACCACTGCCTCATCCCTCCCCCCTGTGTTCAGTTCAAAACAAAAAACCCATGTATTTTATAAAAAAGTAAACCAGTAACACATTTAATTTTATTGAAAATAAAACATAGGAATTAACAAAATACTAATGCTATTACAATGCTACATTTCAGTCATGATAAAGATACGATGTAAATGCTGAAAAAAATTAAGACGGAATCCACCAGGATATTGAGTAATTTTGATTTTCAGAGGACAAAAATCTTGTACCATAATAATTCAAAGCATATTGCATTCTTTCTTACATTTTCCAAGGGCTAAAGATGTGATAAATCATCTGTAGTGACACGGAATCACATGAAATTTTCAGAATAAATGTGTAATTACAATTCTCGTGAAATATGACATTCATTTTCTCGGACTTTCATAAGAAATTTTCTTTGGTGTTACTACAGATGATTTATTACATCTTCAGCCCTTGAAAAATGTAAAAAAAGAATGCAAAATTGTTTAAATTATTCTGTTTTTTTTTTTTTTTTTTCCACTGAAAATTAAAGTCACTCAATTTCCTGGTGGATTCTGTCTTGAATTATCGGTATGCCTATGTAGAAATTCATTTTTTCATCCTTGGTTCATTTTATTTAAGAAACAAAAAAACTTTCATATTAAAACCAAGGAAAACTTGCAACAAAACACTTAGTGTCCAAGAACTTGTAGCCCGCACTGCAGCTGGCGGTTTGTTTGCTGTGTGCAGGGTGTTATTTTCGTTTGTAGTTTGTAAAGTTTGAGATGTCTCTCAAACACCCCAAATGAAACCGCCAGCTAGTCTACGTAGGTTAAAGAACTCGTTGATCACAAACTTTGTATTATTTCATTAAAACATTGACACCCCTAACAATTTCCAGCCATGTTGACCTACTTACGCTTGGGCACTATTAATAACGTGGCATACTTACAAAGCTTTCCGTTTATAAACCCACAAAGGGCTAACACTAATTAAGAGATACCGGTAAGAAATATTTACTCCACTTACGTACATGTAGCTTTCTGTTAAACACACAAAGGCTAAGTACATATTAACTTTAACTCGATTTGTGGTACAAAAGTTTACATAATCTGGACACATCCAACTTATGACCTGTTCCCTTTAAGGCCACTTTGCTTTGGGCACATGTAGGTAATTGTGAATCTAGAGATTGAAACTAAAGGCTGGTTATTAAAACAAATTTTAGGTGGTGTTTGACAGAACTTTCGCATTCTAAGTCATTTTTCAATTATTTTACCATCCTTACCGCTCATATCTAGAAAACATTGTTTGTTGTTAAGAGCATCAAAAAGGCTTCCCGGGTAGGCTGAAAAATCATTTAACATCTATTTTGGGGACCCAGACATTTTTTTAAACCTCATTCTAGTAGTAAGGCTCTGTTTTTTAATAACCAACCCTGAGTGTTTTGTGCAAAATACACTATACTCCTACTTTGCTATAAGGCCCGTTTAGGACCCAGAGTTGCAGAAAATGACACGAATGACGAGAAAGACATCAAATCGTTCTGAAAAGCGCAAGTGAACTATAATAATAAAAATATCTTTTTAATGGTTTTGAAAAGATTTTCCAATTGATGTAACTCCAGCAAACTTGAAAACGGATCGGCCCAACTTTTTAAAGGATTTGTCGACTTAAGTTTTCTTTCTCTCTTTTTAATGACTCCTATAGAGGCCATTAATGTTACTATATTCACCATTTTCACATAGACCATAATTTATGCACCTTGTTTACCCCCAAAATTTTGCATTTTGTTTTCAGTTTCTCCTGGATATTACAGTCATCCCAAGGGAAACATTGAATATTGAAAAGAATTTCGATGCAAAATTTTGGGGGTAAACAAGGTGCATTATGGTTTATGTGAAAATAGTGAATCAGTGGATTTCCATAATGATATAATTATGCATTTGTTGGATTTTGATCGAAGTAGCACAAAACCTTGATGACACTGCCCCTATAAAGTAATTGGAAAGTTTGGCACTTGTATAAACTAACATCAGCTATTCAATAAAAATCACTCTGCCATTTTCTTGTTGTCTTTCTCAACAAGGAATTTAGACCTTCTTAATTGGCTTCTTGATTATCTTAATCTGGATATTGAAAATTCGTGTCCCAAACCAAATGCATAGATTACTTAGTGTTATATACATGTTAATAAAAATTGCAGTCTGTCAAATCACAGGCATGAAAACCTAAAAATACCTAGAAATCTAAAAAAAAAGTTATCAATTTTTTTTCCACACACCCTTTGATTATTAGTTGTTTAAAACTAATAAACTCGAAGACACAACAGTAAGTGAACAGTGCAAATTTTTTCGTGATGAATGTCATCAAAGGCAAAGTTTTGCATTTTCCTACATGTATACAGTTGGTTGGCTTCACTGGACATGACCAGGCTAGGTTTATCCAATTAATAATAAACATCTAATGCTTATTTATTTATTAAATGTCGAATAACAGACAAATAGGCATGTTTACATTAATATATATTTTTATTTTTTCCACATGTTTATCATACGACAAAATCCTATGACCTTGTTAGCTGATTAAGATTTGGGCACAAGGCCATAATATTAATTTTACAGCATTTTGTTACAGGCAATGATGTCATAGCTTCTTTTCAAGTTAATATGCAAAAAACAACTTGAAGCATAAACTCTCAGTCGACACCTTATTCGCTTTGTTTTGCTCCCTAAACAACTTTTTTTTCCTGAGGTTTTGTTTGCTTGTTGTTCATAATTATGTTCAATAGAGTTAATTAACTCAGCAGCAGAAACGCCTACAAAAATTTCCCGAAAAAGAAAATCAATATTACTCTACTCTTCATTTTTGACTCTTTTAAAATGATTTTCACTTCGAGGGTTAGAGCTATAACACAAGATTTACTACAAACATCAGTGAACTTAAGCCAGTGTATGTGGCTTAATGCAGTCATGTCCAGTGATTCCAATCAACTGCAGCATTAAATTTAAACATCTGCCTTGATGACATTTATTCATGAAAGTAAAATAAGAACTGTTGACTTGTGTCTTCGAATTTTTTAGTTTTAAACAACAATTACCTTTCCTTTGCGAATACCCTCGTCTGTAATCTCCTGCAATAAAGCCACAGCAATGTGACCCTCCACGGTCACTGTTATTATTATTCCACGTACTGTTATTCCACGGAAATCAAACAATACTACTTCATCCAGCTGAATTCTGCGAACAAATTCGCCGTTAACAGTATATATAGCCAGCGTCAGGCGGCGTGTCTCTCGTTCATGACCAGCAAGGACAACACGGTCTGCACTTGCCGGGTGACATACAATGAGATAATAGAAATGTCTCTCATGTTTGATATTAAATTTGCCAAGCTGGTGTCCCTCCACATCAAATATGTAAAAACTGTCATCGCCCCAGTCCACTATCATGACGCGACCATCACAAGTAGCAGTGATATCTGATGCACGCTTGAACACTCCTCCACCAAAGCTACAAACGAACTCGCCACTCGCCTCATGAACATCAACAACGCCCTTATCAAGGGCATGTCTCGACAACAGCAGAATTTTGCCGCGTTGTTTGCCGCTGGTCACTGTTAGTCTGTCCCAGTCCCCGCTCCTCACGGGGAACTTGTGCTGTAGGTCACCAGTCTTGTTAAAAACCTGCACTTCCTTCTCCCATTTCTTCCTCAGTCTGACCAGAAGATAAATCCTGTCGTCCTCGCCTGCAGTGGCGACATCCAAAATATCTAACTCTGTATCGGCGTCATCAGTTTGAGGATTAAACCTAAAATTAAACTTTCCGTTGCTATCAAACACCTTCACGGTTTTATCCCCATTGTCTGCTATCAAGAATTGTCCTCTATGGTTTGTAGCGATACCCCACGGATTCTTCAGCTTGTGCTCCTCTTCACCCTCGTGACCAAATGACCATGGTGAAACAAAGCAGTGCTCCATATTAACTTTGTGCAACACCTTTGATATTCTTCCATCGCGCAGAGGATCAACTTTTTCTTCTCCAGTGTCGACAAGTGGCCAGACCAAGGCGTCTCCACCAACTGCTTGTGTCGCATTGTAGATGGCGCGATTTACCTGGCACACCGTGGAGATTATCCTTCTTCGCTCATCTTTACCAAACCGCCCTCTCAAATTTAGGAGACCTTTTTCCAGTCCAACTTTAAAACAGTCCTGAACAGCTGGAAGACAATGAAGTTTCTGAAGGCACTGATCGCACTCGTTTAATGCATTTCCAATGTACTCTTTACAGTTTCTGGGGACAAGTCACCCGCGGTTCTCGCTGTCTCTACCACTGACTCTAATATTGCTGCCATGACACGACATCGAATGGCTGTGATCCGGTCAAAAACCTCAAGAGCTTCGTTGTTGGAGGCTTCTGTTGCTTTTTCACGGGCCATTTTGAATCTCTTTTCGGCTTGAGAAAATTTTATCTTTGTCGCCTCATCAAGATCAATCTTCTGAATCTTTTCCATCTCTGAGGCAAAGGAAACTATCTTTACGACATCTGTTAAGTCAACATTCTCTTCTTTGATTGCCACAGAGGTCTTTTCTGTTGCGGTACTGGCTTCCCCACTAGGTTTTACATCGAGTGCCTGAAAGAGAAACCTGACTCCTGTTTCAAAGGAATCCACAGCTGCCAGGAGATCCTTTCTTGATAATCCGTCCAACTTTGACTTGATATCTTCCACTTCACGCACTATCAAATCACGGACTTTTTTATCCGTCACGTCGCCTTCTTTTAGCTTTTCTGCTGTCACATCTCTTCCTTTATTCACGAGCCAACCGATTGTGGCGTTAAATAAAAATGTTGCAATCGAAGACATGTGTGAACACCAAACAACGCTCTGTAAAGTAAAAAGAGAATTCTTTGTTAAACAGGAAAAAATCAGCACATTCCTGCCAAGCAAAGACAACAGGAGAGAAGAGAAGAGAAGGAGACAAGGATAAAGGGGAAACATTAATTGATTGGCCGCTTGTACAAGCGGAAAGTCGAAGCTGTTCTACTATTAAGATTTCTGCGGTTTTTTTTCAGCAAAAACAAAGTATTTTACGATGCTCTACTCGATTTCAGCGGGCAACAATCTGATAACTCATAAAGGCTCTCCCAAAAAACATTTAAGAGTTAATTCCAACAATTTTCACTAAATAAAGCATTAATAGTTTCTGCGCAGTGGTTTTCCTCAGATTTTCAGGTAAAGCATCTCTTTAACCCTCACGACACTAAGCAAACGTCCAACTTTGAAACTGTTACATGACTTACAGTGTATTATAGGGGGAGAGGACTGTCTCCAGTTGACAAGCATCCCTTAAAACTGCCTTTACTTAACTCTTATCAATCCTGCTCGTTAAAAATTCTTTTTGGGGGCTAGTTAAGTGTCTATTGGGCTAGCACATGCTCGGTATAGCTTGTCCGCTGGTAAGCTGTAAAACTGACTTTCTTAATAAACCCTGACAGATTCATCATTATTGTAACTTTATATTTGGTAACTTAACAATTTCTCTTTAAGGGAATTGTCAGAAATTAGCAGGGGGGAGAGGGGGTGGAAACAGAGGGAGGGTCACCACTTTTTGAGACTCCGAAAAGGGAGGGGTCATGAAAAATCTGCCGTTAAAAGAGGGAGGGTCATGCAAATATATGCCCATGATCATGTAGAGGTTCGCCCACAGAAGAAAAAGGAAGTTTCTTATTTAATAAAAAAAAGAAAACACAAAGAACAACGGAACATTATGGATATAAACTGTGAAGTACTATGGCAAGAATTAAACAAACCTCTACTTTTCATTTATAACAATGCCATAGAGTCTTATTGCATTTTTATTATGAATAATGTTGTTATTAATGTTATTAGAGTTTCGGCTATCCTTTTCGTCACTGTCTTCAGCATCACCATCAATGCTGGTGTGAGCATCTTGATCATCATCATTTATGTCATCAGCATTGATACAATCACTTTCATCATCATCATGATTTTCATTTAAGTTCATTTTTCATTTAAGCGTAGATATTGCTTGATAATTTCCTGTGATTCATTGGTGAACAATCCCTTCTCAAAGGCATATTGAATATATGGCCTTTGTGTTTTGAGGAACCCACTTATTCCTTCATAATGAATGAAGAGATTAAATGGACCAATAGGCTCTGTAACATCATGCGACTCTTGCTGAGGTGCAATGGTTTGAATAACTCTTTTGCAGTTTACTTCCATTCTTTTTGTCCTGGCTTTTTTTGCTTTCCTTTTATTTTGTTTTTGTTTCCCTTTTTTTTTCTTGTTGGCTTGGAATACTTTAAGAGCACCTGGAACATTTACGAACCTGGAACATTTTTCTTTCAACTCTGTAAGGTGGGGAGGGTCATGATATTTTAGGCCAAGCTCAAGGGGAGAGTTAGCAAATTTCACTCTCATTGCAGGGATGAGTCACCTGATTTCCGAACCCAAATTTAAAATTCCCACCCCCCTCCTCCCCTGCTAACTTCTGACAAGTCCCTAAACTGTACATGTTTTAGGTTTGGCTAATGATTTTCTGTAGACTAAATCAGAGTTAAACATACATGTACTTATGTGCTTGAAATAAGCGGGGTGGCATGAATCAAACAGTAAGATCGGCTTACCAATACCTGATTTCAAATCGCAGACATGAAAAGTAGTGGTGAGTTGCTCTCAGAGACAAATTGATCATATCGACGGGGACATTACTGAATCATTACAAACTAAAGAATAGTCACCTCGGTCAGAGTCGCATACTTCAAGTCTAAAAATTACTAAAACTCAAAACGACCAACCGTAGAAATGATATCCCCTACTAAAACAAATCTATTAGTATTAATTAGTTTTTAAGCTACGCATGCATGTATTTTTTCCTGTTTCGGTCTCCATCGCTTCATTAGTAGTAATAAAATGAAACTATTAGGATTTTAGTTTTGTTAGCGAAAATGTCATGTAAAGGGAATAAGCGAGGTATCGCGACAAGACGCTCAATTATTTAAGCTTCATCCTTGAAATATTCGACCAACCGTGGAAATCACATATAACAACACTCTCCTACTGAAAAACGTGCAATCAAATTTCAGCTTGTGCGGTACTTTTTTGTTCTGCAATCAGGCGTTAAAGCAAAGCCATTGAAAAAAGTTTTCGTCCCAAGTTTAGTTTCAGAAAGACCGGCAAGCGTGGGTTAATTTACTGAACTGAAAAAAATAAAGGCTTCTACAACTCGGCGAACGCTTCACACTTATATCTCGACATATATTTCAGGGTTTATTCGCTTTAGTTATGGGGGTTATTGTTTATTTCAGGGCAATGTTAAAGAAAATTTAGATATTTTTTCCCGAGTTCTGATTTGGAAATCGTAATGTGCTATTCACTGATGTTATGTAATATTATATGCACCTGCATGTTTGTGCGTTTTAGTCAGTTTCAGAATTATCATACAAATATGAAGAGACTTGAATAACCTGAATAACATTGACAAAGTTTATAAAACTACATGACTGTATTCCTGTTAATTTTCGGTTTGCGGTTTATACTCAGAACTTTCTGAGTTTAAATGGCATGAGTTGGTATAAAACTGATAAAACTAACTTTTATACTGAAGATTCTTTTCGTACTCATCCTTTGCTCCTTCAGCTCCCTCCTCGTGAGCGAGGCGCGTTATTTCAGGATCATGGTCGTTTTCAGTCTTAGTATTTCAACATTATTGTGTCAAAAAACTTAGTTTTTCCCCAAACTGAAAGGCGAACGATATAAGTAACGAACTTCAATTGCTTTCTTAAGGAGAATTCCAGAGAATCATTTCGATATCCAGTCATCGCTCCTTAACTACCGTCACGTTAACACCACCCTCACTGAACTCTTTCACTGAGAGCTTTCCAGACAGTTGTGCCGTGAATACACTTTACGATAACTTAATACAACTCAGTGCTTTCAATGAATATATCTAAATCAATAAGCTCCTAATCAGAAATATTTTTTTGTTATTTTGAGACCACGGTGGTTCTCAACTGAGTTTCGATACTGTTTTCGTTAAATTGAAAGAACTACTGTTTGTTGTCTTAATTAAACGCTTTATTCAAGGTAAAAATCTGTCATCTTTCGTAGCTTTACTTCTAAACTTGCGAATTCGAAATACGGCTTAAATTCGCTGATAGACTGCAGGGCCACTTGCACACTTTATCAGGCATCGAGCGGTTTGTTTGGCTCATTTGTTTCTTCGCCGTATACAAATTAAACAACAAACAAGTCCTCCACGGCCGAGTACACCGAGCCACAACAAAAGCCCGCTGACGGCCACCAAAAATAAGTAAACTCCCTTCATCGTTCTCAATTGTATCTACAGCCGTACTAATGACTTCATACATGGCCCTATTTCCTGTGTAGTCGCTCCCGAAAGGCGCATATATAAATTTTGCTTTTGCTTCAGAACTTTGCGCCTCAGTAAAGGAAGGTTGGCTTGAAGACCCAGCTTAAAGCCGGTAATCAGTGTTATCATACTTTGGGCACGTAAAAGTATTTACAGGAAAAAAGAAACTTGTTGTTGCTGATAGTTATCGAGAAAGTTTGATCAAGTGATTTTATGCAGACGGCAGTAGTGCTCAATAGTTTAAGACTAAACAAAAGAACGTGATGAAATTAGAGTGTAATACTGCGAAAAAGTGTCTGCTATCTATTTTACAAGTTAAGTGATATCAGACTATTAATGATAAAGCTAAGAGATACAACTTCCCCCAAAAGCTACTCAAGTTGGAAAGTAAACGTCAATCCAATATTAATAAATATATCTTGACTAACATTTCAGGGTTTATTCGCTTTAGTTATGGGGGTAATTGTTTATTTCAGGGCAGTGTTAAAGAAAATTCAGATATTTTTTCCCGAGTTCTGATTTGGAAAACGTAATGTGCCATTCAGGGATTTTACGTGATATTATATGCACCTGTTTGGGCGTTTCTGTCAGTTTCAGAATTATCATACAAATATGAAGAGACTTGACATAACATTGACAAAGTTTATAAAACTGCATGACTGTATTCCTGTTAATATAATGTTCGGTTTGCGGTTTATACTCCGAACTTTCTGAGTTTAAATGGCATGAGTTGGTATAAAACTAACCATTATACTGAAGATCCTTTTCGTACTCATCCTTTGCTCCTTCAGCTCCCTCCTCGTGAGCGAGGCACGTTTTTCAGGATCATGGTCGTTTTCAGTCTTAGAATTTCAACATTATTCTGTTTCAAAAAACTTAGTCTTTCTCCAAACTGAAAGGCGAGCGATGTAAGTAACGAATTTCAATTGCTTTCTTAGGGAGAATCATTTCGATACCCGGTCATCGCTCCTTAACTACCGTCACGTTAAGACCACCCTCTGAACTCTTTCACTGAGACCTTTCCAGTCAGTTGTGCCGTGAACACACTTTAAGATAATATACGACTCAGTGCTTTCAATGAACTGATATATCTAAATCAATAAGCTCCTACGCAGAGATATTTTTTCTGTTATTTTGGGCCTAAGGTGATTCTCAACTGAATTTCGATACTGTTTTAGTTAAATTGAAAGAACCACTGTTAAACTCTTTGTTCCAAGTAAAAATCTGTCATTTTTCTTAACTTCCAACTCGAAATTCGGCCTAAATCCACTGATAGAATGCAGGGCCACTTGCACACTTAAAAGACGGTAATTAATGTTGTCAGACTTCGGGCACGTACAGAAGAGAATTTATAGGAAAAAAGAAACTTGCGATTGCCGATAGTTATCGAGATAGTTTGATCAAGTGATTTTATGTAACACGTAGTATCTCGTAACAATTAGTGCTCAATAGTTTACGACTAAGTAAAAGAAAGTAATGAAATTAGAGTGTAATACTGTGGAGAAGTGTCTGCTATCTATTTCACAAGTTAAGTGATATCAGACTATTAATGATAAAGCTAAGAGATACAACTTCCCCCAACATTATCCATTACTCAAGTTGGAAAGTAAACTTCAATCCAATATGAATAAATTCAGTCAGTAGTAACTCTTTAAAGTTTGCTAAGACTAGTCAGATAATAAACTGCGAGATATACATGTTTATAAAAAAAAGTTTTTTAGATAGAGTTCTCGTCCTTGCCTGCTCTGTATCGAAGGATTTACCAGGCTGCCGGACTAATAACGAATAAACTGCGCGTTTAAATGGTGACGAAGAACTAAGCTGAACTTCACTGACTGTTAGCTGTCCACTATTTTCTTTTATGGAGTTTCCAGACAAAAATATTCTGGGAATTTTGTTTTTATTTCAAGTTGGCCATTGTGTTTTCGCTGATTCACTAATAACAAACTAAGATCATTGAATGCATAGGCGTACGGGCTATTTTTTGCCAGGGGGGGCGGTAAACCATTTGCCCAAAAAAATTTTGCAAGCTGCTCAAATTTTTACAAAACAGTTGAACAGAAACGAGGGCCGATGCAACAACATAGGCCGTACTGGCATATGAAAATGGCTGGATACAGCTTTTCAGGGTCAATACCTGCCAAGTTTGAGCATAAACTACGTCGCCATAAACAAACATTTGGAAAAATTGCCACCACAGTTGTATTACAGATAAAGATGAAAATTTGTTGTCATCAGGGTTGCAATGACATCAGAGTTGTCATAGCAACAAAATGAAGCCACTACCTATTATGCTTGCACATGGCTCTTGGCTTGCAGCAATATTTCTCCGTGGAAACTATTCTTCCAAAATCGATTACATGAGCTTTTTCCCCCAATAGTCGCCTCGATGTTCGTGAAGTTAAAACGGAATCTGTAAGAGCGTTATCTAGATATTTTGGGATAAAGTTTTTATCGTTGGAAATACGGTAAAAAAAAGGAAAATCTAGATGTTTGGCTGTTATCTATAGAAAACGATGCGCTTTTGACATGCAATTCCACCTCATAGTAGTTTCAATCTTTTTAAAAACGTGGTTGAAAGATCATGGAGATAGCTCCGGCCAATTGCTACAAAGAAGGATTTGATTAGTATGCATCGTGGCGCTCTTGTTAGCGGTTTTGTAAACATTTCCGTCTACTTTAACAAATTAGTGAGTAATTTTTAAACCGCTCGATAGATTTTTTAAAAAAAAAATAGATTCTTCTCGTAATTCAAACTGAGAATTAGTCAGCCACTTCTTCACTTTCAGACCCATTGCTGATGCTATCTGCCATACATTGTTCTACGATCGGAGATGATCTAAAACGTTAGGCGGAAGTTTATTCTAATAAATTCACGAGTGGAAATAGCCCATTGCAGTACAGTGCCCAACAATAAAAAAAATCAGCATATGATACCCTCCCGCTTATAACCATGCATAAACTCGTCACGTGCTAGGCAGCCTCTGTCTCGTGTCAATGTAACTGGATTATTACGCAGACTTCAGGTTAAAATAGAAAATATTCATCTCTTCAAAATAATAATAAAAACATGCAGACGTCTTTAAAAACTGGCTTTGCCCAAATTTTCTCGTGCTGCCCAAAAAATCTGAGTTGCCCAAAATTTGGGGGGGGGAGGGGCTGCAGCCGCCCCCGCCCCCCCCCCGGCCCGTACGCCCCTGAGTCGATAAAACCGAGCGGAAGACTTAACAGGCCCAGATCATCACATCCGTAATTTTTATTCCCCTTGATGGCTTCTCTGATATCTAGCACCAGTTATATTAATGAACGTTATTTCACTCCCTGAGTGAGATAGAAGTTAACGATCCTCGCTACACTTTAATAATGATTAAACCTCAAGTGAATTACTTATCCACAATTTCTCTGTCGACAACTTTTGAGTTTCCGGTGAATTCGGGTTCTGTGACCTACAATGAAACACTGGTTTGGTTGCTTGTTTTGGGTAAAAAAAATTGATATAAATGTACGAAAAATAAAAACTTGAGCATATTGACGGGGACGTGATTAAATCATTGCAAAGGAATTGAATAGTCACTGACCTCGATCAATCAAGTCATTATTCAGCCTTAAAATTACTTAACAATTATTCCTCGAGCCCGAATGGGCTCTGAGTCAATAGCCGGGCTACTGACTCAGAAGCCATGAGGGCGAGAGGAATAATTAGTATAATTCAACTAGTTGGTCAAAAATATCAGGAATAAAAAAATTTTAGCTAGTTAAAGCTAGACTTTTATCCTTTTTTGGCGCCAAAAAGCCCGCGCTTTGCGCTACTAGTGGGCTATAACATATAGCCTAGTAGTGGCTCAACCAATCAGAACGCAGCATTGATAATAGACCACTAGTTGGATTTTGCTATTAAATAAAAAATTATCGACCAACGGTGGAAATAACATCCGCTCCTAAAACAAATCTATTTATTAGTTTTCAGCTGTTCCTGTTTCGGTCTCCATGGTAGCGGTGAAAAGATACTGTTAGTAATTTAGTGTTATAATGAGAAAATTTCTCGGAAAGGGCAGTGAGATACCATAAAAACCCGCGACTAAGAACCTTGTTTTTAAGAACCTGTTAGGCTAAAACCCATCTATACAAGAACCTGTTAAGCTCCTTTTTGTGGCTACTACTCGAACAAGTAGTAGGCGCTATGCTGGCACTTTGTAAGAGTGAGTGTAAGTAGTCGACCTAACCTTCGGAAAGTGCTCGGGACTTGACGGACACTGCCGACACCGATGGTTGTTGTTGTTATCGTCGACTATCGTGCTGGGTGAACAGAAAATGTCCTTCGAGACACACTTTTTTCCCTTTTGGGAGTGAACCAAAAATGTCTTACGAGACACAAATGAGTTCAACATCGATTCCCTAATAGGAACGAAAAAAGTGTCTGCTGTGTTTCGAAATGTCTCTCACTGTCGGGAATTATCGTCGACGCGAAGGTAAGCGATCGGCAGCGACGGTGTTGTGTGCCTTGTCGAAATATCATCGGTTGTAAAAGTAGTTTTACTTGCCATATGCTTCTTGGTTTTTGCCTTTTGTCTTGTTGGGTGCAATTTAAGGTGAGATCTCTCTCTTTCTGATAATGATTCTGGGCCATTTGGCACCTACCACGAGGTACAGCTCTTAATTTACCTTTCAAGTGTTTTTCCCCAAAGCGGTTTTCGGCTTCACTTAAGCTTTGCAGAGATTTTCAGCCGAACGGAAGTGGTATTTATTGTTATGTTACACACTGTTATAGTTCAAAAGGCATTTTTTAGGAATTCTCCAGTCCGTTGACCTTTTGTGGTTGTTTACAATATTTTCTTAACGTTCAAAAGGCATAATTGCACAGATCAGCTAGTCTCTTGACTCTGCACCTCAGACATTCGGAGGCAGACTCCAACGCGATACCTTTTGTGAAAAAAAAGTTCACTGTTTGCTGTTTTGTTTTAGACCGTTATGATTTAAAATGAATGTTCAGGATTTTTTATCCATAATTCGATCTTAACTATCGTTTACTTTATGATATTTTTAACGTCTGTTATCATGATGGCTTGTACATGTTATTGTTCAGTTAATAAAAAGAATGCAGCCTGTCCAATTTTCATTCTACTCTGTAGTAGTAGCCACATGTAGTCATCGACTACCTATTTTTGAAACAGGTTTTTATTTTCTCAAATCTATAAAAAGAAATACAAAACGCCGGATTGAGCAAATATGATTAGTCAGCATTCAGGATCCTTCTTTGAAGAATTCTCCGTCCAACTGCCATGTACAGTTGAATGTATAAATAGTATGCCGGATTTTGTTTGCGAATAAGCTAAATACCACTAAATACTCTCTTTTAAAGAAAATATATAAGAACCTATTTAAGAACCTAAATAGCCTAAATTTGTGCTAATTACCATTTATGTAAGAACCTGTTTCAGCTAACTTTGAAAACTGCAGGTTTAGTCGCGGGTTTTCTGTACTGTATTGCAACAAAACGTTCCTAAAATATACCATCACAACGACCACCCGTGCAAACAACTGCCACCAATTCACTAGACAATCTCGAACAATCGACTTGAAATCAAATTTAAACTTGTGCAGTTCTGTTTTATTGTGCATTCAGGTCTTCATCAAGCCCTAGAAGATTTTTTCACGTTTAGTTTTAGAAATAGAAGCAAGCATGAGAGCAGTTTATGAAGTCAAATTTAATTTAAGACAACCCCCACCTTTTCAATGAAGCTTTAAACCCGGGAGGCGGGAGGGGGGGGGCTTAGGGGCCTCCCTACAAGTCCTATAATAGTTTATACCCGTAGGCTCTGCCCGAAAGGGGAATCTTTTTGAGGCTTTTATTGAGGTTTATCAAAGACAGGGAATTCACTGCATGTTGAAGTAAATAAAAGGGTAGAAATTAAAAGGGCCTTAAATTGAAATGTTTCGAAATTGATTTGCTTTATTATGACTATATCACTTTCATTTATTAAACGTTACACTAAAATAACATAAAACTTGAATTTTCTGATTTCGTATCTTTGTAACTGTCTGTCTCCAGCAGCAAAGCACGAAAAAAATGAAGGTTTGCACCGACAGGGTGCTTACAACTAGACGCAACATTTCACGACCTGTAGTTGCTAAAATCTAACCAGAGTGATAAATACGTGGGTCATATTTCCCTATTCCTAGTCGTTAAAATAAAAGGCAAGTTTCCTTCTTGACGTCCCTTCTATCCTAAATTTTCACAGCAACGAAGCATCAAATGCTTGACTGAAGAAAGGAGAAAAAATTACCAAAAGAAACAGTTCGGTGTATTTAAAGTTTTATTCATTTCTTTGTTCTATGCCAGAAATCCATTCCATTCCTCTACTTTTCACGGGATCACAATGGGAATTATTTGCGGTCCAAGATCATTTCCGGTCCATTTTGGGGATCATTTGCAGTCTGAGGATCATTTGTCGTTGGGGATCATTTACGATACTGTACAGATCTCATGTCACTAATGACGTCATCTCTTGTAACTATAGCAATTACTGTATTCAAAATAAAGACAAAAACAGCTACGAGAACGATACAGACGATACACAGTACTTGATAGATGACACATTAAGTGGCTGTCCACCTAAGAGCGGTCCGGCGAGTTTGGGATCGCCAGTAAACCTTCCCTTTATTTTTTGTGGGTGAAAAGGACTTAATGAGGAATGATTAAAATCGAGCTAATTTTTTTCAAAATCTTTTTCTGGGCTTCGCTACAGCACAAAACCTCCTTCCTGTCTGAGAGCGCTTTTTCAACTTTATTCAATAGCCAAAATTCAGCAATTTTAAAAGCCGCGCTTCTTCGTGACGGATAAATATCGCGAAATTCTACATAGTGCAATGGATTTAGCTGCATTTGACTTGTCCTATAACGGAATCTTGGATAATTTGACGCAAAATTAAATTAAATTAATAAGATCAAAGACTAGCCACTTTATGTTCTTTTTTCTCCCTTGACAAATTCCTCCAAAGTAAAAGCTAAGATCTCCAAAGCGGTACAAAAATCACAGGCAAAATGCACTTCACAGCAAAGATCTTACCTTCTTCTGTTAGAAAATAAAGTCAAAGGTGCGGGTATCATTCTGTGTGGGACGCGAACAAGCGTTTTTGAGAGCTCCTTTTGTCAATATTTACCTTTATAAACTGTACGTTTGGCGCCTACACTTATACTCATATGATAAGGCTAATATTTTTCCCACGGGGCAGAATCTTGGTATGCTTCGTCAAAATAACGTACATTTGTTGTTTTTTAAGCCATCTTAGGCCTGTAAACCGGCATAAAATGTCATAAAATACATGTAGGATCATGTAGGAATTCTTCATCTACTCGTATATTATGCAAATTTAAAAGCTCATTTACCGCGGGGTTGTCGATTTCAGCAATATTCCAAGTCGTAAAGAATACAATTCACTTCTGGTCAAACGAAGCCCGTTTTGAGTTTGGAGTCGCAGCAACTAAAAGGTTCTTTAATAAAGACTGAATTCAGCTCAATTTCCTTTTGGGTTTTCTTCATGGTCATATGCTAATTAGGATTGTTGTCACGTAATGAAAGCGGATTTGGAGAGTTTAAAGGAGAAAGCAAGTTGGTGCCTCTTAGTCAATGTAACAGGTGAGCGTTATTACAGCTCGATTCGAGGCGATGTCGCTTAACGAAAGAAAATATTACAGAGAGCGAACTTACTTTGCAGCCGGCTGGGTATTTTGGTAAAACTGCCCAACAAGGTGAAAAAATGTTTGTATGTCCGATACATCGTGCGAACCTAGGGAAGGACTGGGGTAATCCAACTGGCCGCACAGAATGCCGATATCCGGACCATAAGGGAAAACACACTTGTGCTGAAGCGTGGCAGAGTGTCGAGGTCAGACTGTAAAAATTGCCGCCAACCGAGAAACTTCCAACAAATCTCCTAGTGGTGTCTGCAAATTCGAGGCTAGTGGATGGGTGGCTCCAGAAGTTAAGGGGAGGCGGGACAAGGTTTAGCCAGAAAGTCAAGTCTTACCTCACCGCACGATTTGATGTTGATACAGAAACAGGCAGGAAACCAGATCTTTCTGAGGTCGCAACGGACATGAGAACGTCCAGAAACACAGGTAGTTCAAGAACGTTCCAGAGACGAATGGCTTACAAAGGGACAAGTTCAATCATTCTTTTCCAGACTGTCTGCAATCAGCAGGAAAAAAAGGGCTGACCAGAGCCGGGAATGTTGAAATTTGTGACGAAGGAGATCTGCTCTCAGTGCTCTTGCAAGAAGAAATTGCGTTTCTTATTGATGAACGTAGAGACAAGGAGGTCTAACATATTTTCAACAAGATGGACGTAATACATCCCATCAGGCACGATGGCCATGATATCTGCGAACAGACCAACCAAGACGTACTCTCGAAATTCAATGTGAAAACATCTGCGAATATTTTGAACTGTCGTTCAAATCTTGAGATACAAAGGCTGCTCTAATAAACACAATAACAGACATGGTGAAAGAATGCAGTTACTGCCGCACCACCCCGTAAATGGCCAAGGACTGGCAAATTGCCCCATTACATTGGGGTGGGCCGAAGTTGCCTAGAAAATTCCTATTCTTTCTAGGCCGAGTTCGTGGAAGTGTTTTCTCTTAAATTTCAAGGTATGTTGTATGCTTGTATAAGACGATAAATCTCAAATAACTTATAACTTGACATCAACCTTTAAAAGTATGTGACCTGCTTTTTCG
>CALNXK010000074.1:547500-562500 GCA_942486035.1 Porites lobata | reverse complement strand
TGGCAAATTGTGCTACAAAACCATAAATAACGGATATTCGAAGTATAAACCTCACAAAAGCTTTTGATTTTGATCAACAACGAAATGAGTGACTAAAACGCGTTAAAAATAACACATGCTCGTGTTACCCATACCCCTACCGTCCTAAATGTACTTCACAGAGAAGGGTTGAGTGTTGCTCGTTATTTGTAAGTCTCTGAATCTTAGCAGCTTTCTTTTTCTTTTCTATAATTTTTACCGGGGAATCGAAATGAATTTTCGTTGATTGGTTGCGTCCATCGCCGTTCCCCCCTATTTGTTTTTCAAAAAAACACCACTGCAAGAACGCGTACGGTCTCTATTATTTTTCATTAACAGCTAGAGAGCTTTAATTCACCGAAACTAAAGCAGATTCATAAAATGTACATGGTTCAGGGTATTCTGTACGTGCCTTTTATGTTGGGTGTGTCGCCTGATTAAAAGCGAGCGATCGGGTGAGTCGCCTTCGCTTAGTGCAAGAAGACTTTGTAAAACGTGTATATTTAATGAATCTTTCTGTAAAGAACGAGGCGACCTAGAAAGCTTGAAAAATAGTTTTTGAAACGTCTTGCCAAATATGTTTTTATTTTGTTTGGGGATTGCTAAAATTGCGTTTCAACTAGACGCTGTAAAATTCGCAATTGAACTTATTCTTCGGATTCAAAACAATGACCAAAGTTCCGTCTGCACGTGCTCTTTTGGGTGAGTCGCCTGAAAAAGCAAGCGATCGGGTGTCACTGTGTCGCCTTCGCTTAGTGCAAGGGAACTTGGTTTTTATTGCATGAAATTGGTTACGGCTCGCAAGTCCGTTTTGAACGAAATAAATGGTTTCAGTCATAATTAATGAACATCATATAGGTGACCTTACAAGTTTGTATTATAAGAAAAATATAAGAGCCTTTTTACGCCGCGAACAGGATGAAATAGAAAACTTCACCGGCCTTTTCTCAAAAAAAGGGAATAGTCCCGATTTAAATTCTGCTCCCCAGAAAAAGCTACAATGAAAATTATTTAAATTTATACTTTAAATTCAATCAAATTTATTTAAATCGCTGCAGTTCGTTCATTTGTGGCAAATAAATGCATGTTGATTCTGAGGTATCCCCGGTTAAATAATTTGTGCAAAACTCCTCTACACCGCCGCAAGTTTTCCGAGTGGTGCGCTGTTTCGGAGTGATTTTTACTTCACCAGGTTCTTTTCTTTAGTTGTTTTCGTCTCATCAGCTCAGCTTTATTATTTCTGTAGTGTCTGCTAAAATGATCCGTTGAAAGATATGTCGAATAAAGCTTCAGTAGGGGGTCACGAAAGGAGATTCCCATTTCACCTCAAGTGTGGTTTCAAGCTGTCAACGGTCTATGCTTGGCTGAATTTAAACAATGGCTTCCTGGTCAGATGGGGGACAATTTTTCCCCCATATTTCGGTCGTTAAGGCTTGCGGCTCGCCATGAAGACTTTGAAGACTCTGGAAAATCTAAGACAAACGACCGGACAAATTTAGGCACAGGTGCGGCCCCCATTAATTGGTAGTACAATCCTGTCAAGCTTAAGTTTACAATTCTTTTTTTTTAGAACAGCCGTTTTATGAAAGTTATGCGACATTAGATTCCCGTGATACCGGACCCTTCACCCGTCAAGATGGCTTTCAAAACCGTCATAAGGTCTATAGTGTGGCTTACGGCAGTACGAAAATTGAATTTTTAATATTGCCTCTGCTTTTTCGTCAGTCCAGTTCAAATCAAATACAGAATATTCTGTAAATTCCGTGTTTTAGAGTATTACGTATATTCCGTATTTTACAACTGATTGCATGTATTCCGCCATTCCGCCGAATAGGGTCACCCAAATATTGGGGAGGACATCATAAAAAAATATAGGAGACCGGTAGGACTTTTAAATCGATGAAAGTACCTCACAAATTTTGCAACTTCATTTTACAATATGCTTCATAATTTGTTTCCACAATAATTATATTTAGATGATAACCAATGCACAACGCACAACTTGTCACATTACCGATTGGACAGCATACCATGCACTCAAACTCTTGCGCAGGAAAGTTACAGTATGAAATTATTTTTTGTTGCACTCAGTCACATTCACGGCTTTACACTGAAACCTTGGCTAAAAGGTCTCTTTTTAGATCTGTAGATTTGTAAGGTATTTCGAAATAACCGCACATGTCTTTCAACACTAACATTGAAAGATGAAAGTTTGTTGCAGTGATAATTATGACAAAGATTGTAAACATCAAATATAATTGGATGTTTTAAGCCCAAATATTCTATCACCTCTTCAACAGCATGGAGGGGGAAATGGGCGCTTACGCTTTTTTGCAAGCGGTATTTCGGTAATTTGGATTTTAAAGTGGGGTATTGCGGTATCATTTATATTTAGCCCTGCGGTATGCGGTATTTCTTCCTTTTGGTTAACGGTATTCGGTAAAAGAAGATCACGGTATTGCGGTACTGCTCATTGCCCTCTCCTGTTTAATGCTAGCCTGCGTAGCAGGCACGGTTTAGATGACCCCTCGCGTGTCTCCCTTGCTCGCGCTCGTTCTCTCTCGCGCCCACTACTTCCAAGCGCCTGCTACGCAGTCTAGTTTAATGCACGTCAGTACTTTTAAGACTTTAGATTAATGGTAAATGATTACCATTACACAATTTCTGACAGATAATCTGTGATGAAATTGGTAGGGTATCTTTTTCGTTCGTTGTACCGATCAATTCGAGTCCGTCTCACGTTTCCTCGCAAAATTAAATTAAATTGATGAAATACCGCAATACCGTGAGAAAAATTGGTAAATACCGAAATACCGTGTCAAAAATCGACGAAATACCGATACCGCATTTATTTTCGGTATTGGGTACCTACCAATGTCCCCTCTAGCATGGCGCAACTTCGTCACTACCTTTCTTCAGGTCCGCTGACCCCTACACGCGCTGACCCGTAACGTCCGTCGGAATGTATGTAACGAAATACAAGCAACCCACATTCAAAGTACTTGGAGACTAGCTGAGGCTGAATTCATCATCATTAATAGGAAAAACATCAAACTGTCTCATTCACGATTTCTGGTGATAGAAAGACTGTTTTTTTTAAACTTATATTTCACGTATTTGTTTGAATCCCGCTGCAGTTCGGACAAATGAACGCTGTCACGCGACAACATTTCCAAGATTCAACTCTCCTTAGCAGATGGTAATTTCGAGTTATTCTCTTTTTCTGCGAATCTTTCATTTTCCTTTCTCTTTAAATTCTATATACTTCTATTTAGGATGGTTTTGAGCGCCTAGCAAGGATTAAAGTGGCGTTTACCACGCTATCCTTGGCCATATTGGCAACAGAGAAGTGTTTCGCCGAAGTGGCAACTTAACGGTAAATACGGTAACTTTGAACGGTTTTTACAACGTCAGTATACTTTGGCCGAAAAATGTTTTTCCGAAAACGTGATGTATATCCCTCCAATGTCTGATTCATCACTGTGATTGCTTTCAGCAGTGTTGGACTTTTGAGAAATTATTATTTGAAAATCAGCTCCAACGCTCCATCTAATTTAATATGCAATATTTGAAAATTTATTTTTTATTCCCTTCGGCAGTTCTTCGGTGTTTATCGAATGATATTGCATTAAAAGGCCTTTTTCTTCATCACTGTGTGGTTTTCTCGTTGTTTTGCGTCGCGATAGTGATTTCTGAACCGTTTTTTGCGAGAGCTTATTTTAGGTCTGATTTTGCTGCTATCAGACGGAAAAAGTTTGCGGCTCGATATTTTTGGTTTAAAGCGAAACTGAAACAAAAGAAATTCATTTTTGAATAGTATTCGGTAACCTCTACTTGGGAGATAAAAATCGGCCGATTTTATTTTTTAGCCGGAAATCATCGGTCGTTTCTTAGGCGCAGGGCCTCTTAAGCGGGCAAATCTATGCAAATAATGCCGAACAGAGGCTCTTAAAAACGTTTGATCACGTCCAACCCAGAACGATACCCGCACCTTTGACTTTATTTTCTAACAGAATTAGGTAAGATCTTTGCTGTGAAGTGCATTTTACCTGTGATTTTTGTACCGCTTTGGAGATTTTAGCTTTTACTTTGGAAGAATTTTGTCAAGAGGGAAAAAGAAAACGCAAAGGGGGTTGTGTTTGCTTTTATTAATTTAATTTAATTTTGCGTCAAATTATTCCATATTCCGTCAGGCATACTGTATTTCGCGGACTGGACTGGACTGGACTGGACTGGACTAGTAAAACGCGGACTTGTAAAACGCGGACTCAAAATTTGTAAAACGCGGACTCAAAATTTGTAAAACGCGGACTCAAAATTTGTAAAACGCGGACTCAAAATTTGTAAAACGCGGACTCAAAATTTGTAAAACGCGGACTCAAAAATTTGTAAAACGCGGACTCAAAATTTGTAAAAAAATTCCGGGAGTCCACATTTCTAACCCCACATTTCTAATCCCCCCCCCCCTAAAAAAAATAAAATAAAAGAAATAAAGTCAGACCCCCGTCATGAACGTTTCGAGTACACATCCCCCCGCTGGGTTGTAGCTCAGTATGCCAAAGCGTCCAAAGCCCTTACCAGGAATTTTAGTGTTTGCCAGATTATCTTTCCTCGACAGTAAAGTCACGCGATGCTATGGCTGTGGCGACACCCTGAAGCCAGGCGGGACCAATCCACCTCCACCCGATGACCTCGTTTTGACAACACGACTTCGCCGTCAGTATTTAAAAAAAGGACGTCAACACACATCTCCAGATATTTCGTCGGTATATTATCATGTTAACCCTTATTGCATAAGGGTAACCTTCCCCTTTTCAACCAAATTCATGCAGAATACCGTCGGATCTACAGCCTTTTCTTCTACCCGAACACAAGCAAGTAATTTTCGAAAGGCTTGCCGCTATGGTCTAGTTGAATTGTTGTCTGTGAGCCGGGATTATGACATCACATGTTAAAGTTTTTTTTGTTTGAATTTTATTCCATATTCCGTTATTTAGGACAATTTCTAGTCCGCGTTTTACAACTTTTTGCAGCTTTTAATTTTGAGTCCATTGTACTTTTAAAATTTTGAGAATTTTTACTAGTCGATCCATTTATCCGTTACGAAGAACTGCAGCGGCCATTTTAAAATCACCGAATTTCCGTTACGCCATTTTTAAAATAAGGTTGAAATCGAATAAGGTTGAAAAAAGTGCTCTCAGACAGGAAAGAAGTTTTGTGCTGTAGCGAAGCCCAGAAAAGGATTTTGAAAAAAATTAGTTCGGTTTTAATCATTCTTCATTAAGTCCTTTTCACCCACAAAAAACAAAGGGAAGGTTTACTGGCGATCCCAAACTCGCCGGACCGCTCTTAGGTGGACAGCCACTTAACTCTCAAAGGTAACAATGTAATAATGTTATTTCTGACGAATGAGCCCGCGAAGAAGGCAGAAATAAATATTTTGACGGCACGAGATACAACAGGGCCTGGGTACTAGGCCGGGTGCACCATGGGTAGCCATATCGGGGGTATATGAGGCTGCGTATATCACGTGTTCGTCATCTAGGCTTACGAACCAACCTCTCCTTGTTTTTCTTAACGTTCTTATCGGCTCTTTCTTGCGTTATATCCGTCAGCAAAGACGAAGTGTCCGATCTCATTGAGGAGAATAACAAACAGTTAATGGACTCGTTTAAAGTTTTGTTAACAGAAACCGTTGGTCAAATCAAGCGCGCTAAAGAATATTTGGCCGAGCAGCAGATGAAGGAAATTAAGAAACTAAAGTATAACGAACCACGTAAGTTCAAGAAGAAGGCCAACGAAAACCATTTTTAAAGGATCCACAGTGCAGAATTTTGCGGCCGTGTAGCGTACTAGGCCCGTAAGAAGAAGACCACTCAAAAACAGATCCTTGCCAGTGGGAACGCCGGCGTCCACCTCAACTTCACATATGCAACCCCAGCCTCATGTCAAACGTTCCTGTTTTTCGCCTTCTCGACGACCCAGTGTCGGGACCTGTTTTGCCCGTGGAAAGCGTTCCTGTTACCCGACGATGGACAAGCCAAACATCCCAAACTCCCAAATGGCTAGATGAAGGACAACAATCAGGTGCAGTCTATTCTAATTTAGTACTGAATTTTTTAGGCGGCAAGCCGTAATATGGATCAGGATTATCTCGATATTATACCAGTTTCTTCTGACGTTCACCCCGCTAGTTTTAGGCGCGGTTTAGAGCTCTGAGTGTACCGTTGATATTTCTATTCTGCCTTCAGTTTGGGGAAGATTTTTCACAGTTATCTATTTTTGTCATACTTTGCTAGTTTCTCTGTTCATTTTGAATGTTTTTAGTCTTAGTTACAAATTCCCTTCTTCCAGCTTTTTATGTTTTTTTCCAAATCCTACAATGCCTCTGCACGTGTTTACAGTTCTTTTTGTCCGTAGCTGTTAATGAGCTTCCCAGCCTCAACCTCCTTTTAAAAATTTTTGCATTCCTATATCATTTACCCGCTTTCTGTTTGACGCGCCGCTCCGGCTTACAAAGGTTAATCCTGGATTTTAGGCACGTTTGCACTTTTTTCTTCAAACAGAAATTCAAGTGCGAAGACTTGTCCATGGCCACTTATATTTTTGATATGGGTTTTTATTTATTCATATTTTACCTCTAGTGCGGTTTTCGCAATTTTCCCTGATCACCAGTATTTCCTTGCGTTCACCTGGGATCTCGGCACCTGGATTTTTAGGTATTTTCTACTTTGCGCGCTTCCCTTTGGGTTCTTGTCAGCCTCCCTCAAACCGCTTCAGAAATCTAGAAGAAGCCAAGGTATCCCTATTGCCATTTTTCTTGACTATGGTCTAGCTATAGGAGGAGGAGCCTATCGCGTTCAGGCCTTAATTTACAGTTTGCGGGCTGTCCATGCCGATTTGCTTTAGTCTCGCTTTGTTCGAATTCCTATGAGGAAAAGTCCCTGTGGGAGCCCGTTCGAATTTTCTAGTGGCTTCGCGTTCATCTCAACATATCACTCTGGATGGAAGTATTAGAGCCACGGATGAACGCATTGCTAAATTGCCTCGCGACCTGGCGGCTTTGTCTTTATATTAGTCGTCCACCACAGTCCACGTTCTACGCGTCCCGTGTGTAGCCGCCCATAGTATTTCCCTCTCGAGTAGCGTGGGATCCGTCGCGTGCATTATGGCTCGATTTCTTTTTTCAGTTGTTTACTCAGCTGTTTCCTGGGATAGCTAGGTTTTCCTGTCCGTTGATTCTTTGTATGAAATTGAATTTTGGTCGAACAATGTTAGCCTCTCTACGGCAAAATTTATCGAGGGGTTCCAGTTCGCTTCCAGTGAGAGTAAGCTCCGGCTTCTCCGATGCTTCCGATTCAGCCTGCGGCGTTTCAGTGGAGTCTGAACCTGAGTTGATTTTTTATCAGAATTGGTCGGAAAGTGTTCGTAGATCGACTTGAAGAGAGCTCAAAGCGGTTTGTCTTGCCTTACTAGCCTTCGCGAGCCCTTCATCTAATTCCAAGGTTTTTTGGTATTCTGACAACCAGAACGTCGAATCCATTCTTCGCGACGGCAGCAGGAAATGCGATCTCAAGGATTTAGCCCTAGTTGTTTTTCAAATTTGCTCCCATCATTGTATTTCGTTCGAGGTCAAGTGGATCCCTAGGGACCTGAACGTTAGTGCGGTCTGTATCTGCAAGCTCGTTGACTTCGATGGTTACGGCCTCAACGATTTTGTTTTGCTAGGGCTAAATCACCTCTTAGGTCCTTACATTATTGACAGGTTCGCCTGTAGTTATAACGGCGAGTTGCCTTGGCTTAACTCTCTATTTTTTTTTCAGCCAGGCTGTTAGGCTGTTTATGCCTTCGCTCAAAATTGGGGATAGGACAACAACTGGCTTGGCTCACCTGTTTGCCTCATTGTCAGAGTCATGTATATCAGACACATTGGGCTCTGCCGCGCTCACGGGAGCCCTTATTCCTCACGTATGGAAGTCAGCTATTTTCTGAAATGTTTCTACTAGAGATGGAGTGCATTGGAATAGTTTTGTTGTGGACTGGGTTTTATTGCTTAAGTTCCAGGGATTATTTGTTCCAGGGAAGGTCCGTAATTCCCTTTTCAGAACCAGGCCTTTATTTTTTGGCGTCATAGCGCTTCAAGTTTATTTTCGGTGCCCCACACCTCCCTCGTCCCTGGCGGGCTTCTGCTCTACGCCACCTGATGGAAAGTGTTGCCTGTGCCTCTACACGCGTGTTATGCGTACCTTTAGGTTTGGACCCATTAGGTTTTTGCATGTAGCCTTTTGACCCCCCGCCCACTCTCCTCTCACTTCCCTTTTCCGGTGTAAGGACGATGACTCGAAGTGGTTTTTTCGGAAATGTTTGGCCCTGCTTGTCCTGTCAAGCTTCTAAAGAGGTACCTTGCTCTTTTTTCCATCCCCTTTAGCTCCGGGGATCTCATTTTTACCCCATGTTTCGCGGGAACAACTCTTTTTAGTTAGTTTCCCAGGACGAGCCTATCAGCTATACCACAATTAGAGACACTTTTCGCAAGGACCTGAGAATTGTCGGGGTTGACTCTTCCACTTTTGGTTTATATTCCTTGCGTTCGTGAGGGGCCACCTTCGCTGCTTATAATGGGGTTTGTGACAGTGTGTTTCAGTGGCTCGGCCGATGAAAGTCCGTTCTAGCCAAGGACGCCTACCGATGATGACCTAGAAAAAAGGCTTTCAGTCTCCAAGTTTCTTGGGCTCTAGTAGCTTTCATTTGTCATTTCGTCCAATACTTTGTCACTCTACGTACTTTGTAGGGTTGGTTCACGCCATGCCGTCCCAAAATAAACTTATTTGCCATTACGTTTTGTCTGTTGATGCTGTGTAGTGGAGTCAAAATATGTTATTTCTGACGAATGAGCCCGCGAAGAAGGCAGAAATAAATATTTTGACGGCACGAGATACAACAGGGCCTGGGTACTAGGCCGGGTGCACCATGGGTAGCCATATCGGGGGTATATAAGGCTGCGTATATCACGTGTTCGTCATCTAGGCTTACGAACCAACCTCTCCTTGGTTTTTCTTAAATTTTTGTTTTATTTATTTTTAGGAGCAACATATTCTCGATTACATTGTAAAGTCCCGTAGGAAGGGCTTTGAGCTTGAGCCTTGGTTCCTACCCAGATTTCCTGCCCGCATTTTTTCCCTTCGGGGTTTTTTTGGGCAGGTTTTTTCTGGCCTCCGTCTGACCGCATTTACTTCAGTTTATAAGCGGTAGCTCAGCTCTGCTAGTTTTCAGCCTTTTTCCCGTTTCTTATTTTATGTACTTGTACACTAGTTATCTCAGTTTTGCACCTGCTCCTTTACTTGATATATTTAGTTTCCATGTATGCTTAGTTCAGCTGTCCCGGAACCGCTCTTTAGGAGGCGACGTAAGTCTCGTTTGACGCAGTTAGGTTGCAGGCAATGTTACAGACCTCTAGCCAGGGTCGTTATTCATTGTTTACCATCAATGTCCCGCCCTAGCCTTTTATGGCAGCCTTACTGGTTATTGGGCTACGTGCCTTGTTGGGTACATTAGTGGAGATAATTCCCAGTTTTCCTGGCACTCAGCCTCTGTGCTCCTGAAGTGTTCCCGGTACCAGTTATACGTTGATCACAGTTTTATTAAATTTCCCCAGCCTAACTGGCACTAAGCCTGCGTGCTTATTTGGGGGATTCACGTCGAGATCGACCAGTTGTAGCAGTTTTTTCTTTTTGCTTAGCCTCTGTGCTCCTACCGTGTTCCTCGTGCCAGTTATACGTTGTCTGAGTTTTATTAATTAGTTTCCCCAGCCTAACTGGCAGCCTAACTGGCACTAAGCCTGTGTGCTTATTTGGGGGATTCAGGTCGAGATCGACCAGTTGTGGCAGTTTTTTCTTTTTGCTTAGCCTCTGTGCTCCTACCGTGTTCCTCGTGCCGGTTATGCGTTGTCTGAGTTTTATTAATTAGTTTCCCCAGCCTAACTGGCAGCCTAACTGGCACTAAACCTGCGTGCTTATTTGGGGGATTCAGGTCGAGATCGACCAGTTGTAGCAGTTTTTTCTTTTTGCTTAGCCTCTATGCTCCTACCGCGTTCCTCGTGCCAGTTATGCGTTGTCTGAGTTTTATTAATTAGTTTCCCCAGCCTAACTGGCAGCCTAACTGGCGCTAAGCCTGTGTGCTTATTTGGGGGATTCAGGTCGAGATCGACCAGTTGTGAGCAGTTTTTTCTTTTTGTTTAGCCTCTGTGCTACTACCGTGTTCCGTGTGCCAGTTATGCGTTGTCTGAGTTTTATTAATTAGTTTCCCCAGAATAACTGGCAGCCTAACTGGCACTAAGCCTGCCTGCTTAAATGGGAGATTCAGGTCAAGAGCGACCATTTGTCGCACGAGTTTTATCTTTTTGTGAAAGCTAGTTTACAAGTGTTGTACATTAGGTATTCACCAGTATTCACCTATTATTGTATTTACATAAATACTTTGTAGGGTTGGTTCACGCCAAGCCGTCCCAAAATAAACTTATTTGCCATTACGTTTTGTCTGTTGATGCTGTGTAGTGGAGTCAAAATTGACTATTTCGCATAAAATGACTGCTGACATAATCGTCCGTGGCACAAGCGCTCATTTATTATATATTTCCACTCATAATATGGCGATGGTTAGCTCGAAAGCTAAGCTCCTCTGACCACCGTACACTTCTACCCAAGCCATTAATTTTCTTTCTTTTTCCTTCTTCTTCTCCTTTATTACTGTATTCCTACCTTGCTATATATAATGTAAATATTTTATAAAAGTGTGTATAAAATTGAATTGAATTGAATTGACGAGAATCATCAGCAAACGCAAAGGCAAACGCAACTTACATATGAGCTTCTGGGAGCGAAAACTCGAACTTACCCTATGGCTATGTGGAAGACGAGCTCAGAGCACTAGCCTAATCACCAATGAACCGACTGCTGAGATATACTTTTGAAAGTAGAAGTAATTGATTATGTAACTGAAAACGAAGCAGCGTACTTACCACGGAAACTGCGAGGTAATGTTATCTTTCACGCAACCAGCACGGCAGTCAAATGAAAGTTTTGCGCTTGTTAGCTCTAATCAATGCTCAATTTTCTGTACGAGTCATAGGACCGTGAAATCTCGACATTCTGACTCTTTTCCAATCGTGAGGCAATGAACCATTCAACCGCTAGATTATTCTTTTCTGTAAACCGCATTTGCTTCAAAAACGGTGAGGGTAAAAGGCGGAATGACTGCAGAATTGTATATGACATGGCTTGCGAAATAACATAATTATGCGGAATAAGACTCGTACCCAGTCGCTATTTATGTGTTTTGGGGGTGAGAGAAGAGTGGGGGTTAGGTTGAGGCGTGCGCGAGGTCTCATGGGAAGGGACGAAGGAAAAATAGCGACTGGCAGATTTCGTTCCAAAATGGCGGCTCGAGAAGAAAGCACATTGTCGCGCGATGTAAATAATGCCTTTAATGAAGAGAAATTGGCTTGCCAACACCGCAGTTATACCGTAAATAATATCTTCGTAGCAACGTCAGAGTACCCGGTCGCAAACTTTCGTGTGAAGTTTAGCGATAATTATCTTCTATAAAACTGACGGTATTTTTCAATCATATGGTTCGGTCGCCCGGGTTTCTCTTTGGATGCAGCACGCGTTTATTCAAACAAGCTTCATTGCAAGGAAGCAAGGTCACCATCCTGGAACACATTTATCACCACAGTGTCGTGAAGGTAGAAATTCAAGCAATAATGCCATCTTATATTGTTCTGGTTGATCCTAAAATTCTATAAAACTTGTCTGTTAATTAATTAAGGTTATTATGAATCATTTATATTTTCTGTTAAATAAAAGTATGACCCATCGTTTGTGGAAATGACTTCCATTAACTAGCCTTTAATTAAATTTACAGATCCAAAAACTTATGAGGCTTTGTCTCCTTTTCTTCATCCTCGGAGACCCAGGGGCAGTCAGTCGTGGCGGGAGAAAAGGTGGGATGAAAGTTTTCAAGTACGGGCAAGAGAGCCGCTGGGTACTGACTCTCACCAAACTATTTCCAAAAATTCATGCGGATGCCGGCTCCTGATTGGGCACAAAAAATGCTTTGTATTATTCACAGGTAACCCAGGCTCTGTAATAGTACCACAGTACGGTTCCAGTAAAATTACAGAGTTTGTATGGGGTAAAAATATCATCCTAAAATTTCTAGGAAATACTAAATAAAGATCAATGAAACTTACTCTGCAGTTAATTGTTGTTGTCCTTATTTCTCCAACGAAGTTTCGTGATAATTTGCAGTAATTTGTTCAAATTCACTCTATCTACAATAATAATATACAAGGTAGGAAACACGAGGTGCCATTTTCGCCGACATGCTCTCATTCAACACAACTTTTTCCACGAAATCCGAACTCCAACGGAAAATAAACATGCCAGGATCGTAGAAATAGGATAGCAGCAGATATAGAAACCAATGAAGCTTTCCCAGATAGAGAAACGAATCCCACAGACTTTGACAAACTCGAAGAATATAATCCAAACACACCGAGAATACGCTCGCCGAAGCAGCCGGGCCAGATCAACGCGCGGCCAAGAAAATGAGGCCTGGGCACTGTACAAAAAAATTCCATCCCGGGAGTCCTGGGGTGACCTTTCTAGGGACCGATACATCATTTGCCTAAAGCCACCCTCCCCTGCTGGAAAAATACTTGATAGAAGGCAATTGTTCTTCCTAGCCAATCACCATTTGCCAGAGCAAACCCCGCACACGCGCCTGAATTTAAATGGCTAAAAAAAAGTAATATAATCAGCAGAGTCTGCGGAGGTACAAGGCGTCCCATTTCTTTTACTAAGGAATGCAAATAACAGTAATGAAACTAATGAAATAACAACGCGAAATGCTTACAAGGCGGGCTAAAAACAAGGTTGAACAAAAGGTAGATGATGACTGAGATACTGTTGCTGTGAACTCTCGAGCGAAACTATCGTAAATAAACGGTGAAGCTTACAAACTAATGTCAAAAATTATACAGAAAATTGCGACAGAATATGAATTGCGATAACTGAGACAAATGTGAAAGGCACGTGCATTAGTAAACAAAGAACTAGCGCGATTAACATATTTAGCGGTTAATGCGGCAGTAACACGCCGACTTCTTGTCAATACAAGTGAACGCTCTATCGGTTAAATATGTGAATCATCGTGATACACCTCTCTTTGAATTTGGTCCTGTTCTACAAATGCCTCGGTAAGAGCCAAAATTCACTTATATCTTTTGCTCGTTTTAAGTTTTGTAAATCGTCCTTTGTTGTTCTTTCCTTTGCCCTTATAACCTTGCCCTATTGATGTTTGATAAACTTTCTGAGGACCAGCGCCAGGAGCTGAATATAGTTCGAGAGGAAAATAATCTCTTTATAACAGGCCATAGTGATTGGCTAGGAAGAACAATTGCCTTCTATCAAGTATTTTTCCAGCAGGGGAGGGTGGCCTTAAGCAAATGATGTATCGGTCCCTAGAAAGGTCACCCCAGGACCCCCGGGATGGAATTTTTTTGTACAGTGCCCAGGCCTCATTTTCTTGGCCGCGCGTTGATCTGGCCCGGCTGCTTCGGCGAGCGTATTCTCGGTGTGTTTGGATTATATTCTTCGAGTTTGTCAAAGTCTGTGGGATTCGTTTCTCTATCTGGGAAAGCTTCATTGGTTTCTATATCTGCTGCTATCCTATTTCTACGATCCTGGCATGTTTATTTTCCGTTGGAGTTCGAATTTCGTGGAAAAAGTTGTGTTGAATGAGAGCATGTCGGCGAAAATGGCACCTCGTGTTTCCTACCTTGTATATTATTATTGTAGATAGAGTGAATTTGAACGAATTACTGCAAATTATCACGAAACTTCGTTGGAGCAATAAGGACAACAACAATTAACTGCAGAGTAAGTTTCATTGATCTTTATTTAGTATTTCCTAAAAATTTTAGGATGATATTTTTACCCCATACAAACTCTGTAATTTTACTGGAACCGTACTGTGGTACTATCACAGAGCCTGGGTTACCTGTGGTATTATTGTGCCCAATCGGCGAACAGTTTCTCCTGAGTTCTTTTCGTGTGTTTGTACACGACGGCTATTGCCCGGTTCGTTCACCAAGCTTGTGCGTGCAAGGGAAACTTTTATTTTCTACTTTCCTAACTGGAAACGAAGGAACTACAGATGAGTCGGAAAAAAGTTTGGGATCCTGTCAGCGGGAGCAATTCAATTTGCCACGAGAATATTCTGTTTTTGACGGATCACAATGTATCGTAAATAATAGGAAGTTTAAGATGCGGCGGCGACGAGAAAGTCAAATAAGCAATAGCTTGATAAGGCAAAACAACAACTTTGCACGTGCATCACGCTTTTTTGTACATTTCTTTGCTGTCAACTGCACGACTATCCGTGAAAATGCCTAATTTCACGTTTTGTGAAGGACGTAAACAAGCAATGACAAAATTCATTCTCTTCATGAACTTGGATATGTTTGATAGAACTCCAGCTCCAAAAGAGCTCGCTTGCATGTGACAAAGTAAGCGAGTTGGACTAATCACGGTAGAGACTGAAAAAATGTGAATTCACTTTTCCATGCGACGTTTTCGTGGCTGACAGCCGTCGTGGTATCTTTTAAAAAATCCCCGATATTTACGCAAGACGTGACCGATTCAAGAGTGAATATCTGTTGTAAGCTCAAGCTTGTATTTTTAGAAAGCGTCTTTAGTCTTCGGGCAGACAGTATTTTGAAATCAGACGGGGATTTTATATCAAACCGAAAGTTTCCTGACTGGGTGCATTTCTTTGGTGCATGAACCAGACAAGCCGTGATCGAGACAATAGCCGTCGTGTACGACCCACGAAAAGAACTCAGGAGAAACTGTTCGTCGATTGAGCACAATAATACAAAGCATTTTTTGTGCCCATTCAGGAGCCGGTATCCGCTTGAAT
>CALNXK010000074.1:490000-545000 GCA_942486035.1 Porites lobata | reverse complement strand
ATCAGCTTGCGAAGTTCGGGCATGCGCAGAAAGCAAAATTTCGTTTTTGGGTTTTTGGATTTAAAAGTGACACAGCAGTCTTGACTTTTACTTTTCGCTTTCTCTCCTCCCTTCTTTTTTCGCTTTTCTTGCCTCATTTTTTTTTTTTCTTGCTGGGCATTTAGTAGGCTTCATTTTGGTGGGAAGAGTTTTTAGGAAAGCTTTTAGGATCTTAGGATTAGGTGAAAGGAAAGGTAGGTGGGTAATGGAACAAGATTTTCATGGAGATTTTCAGGTCCTTGTCACGTGGTTTTTTGCTTCTTTCTCCGGTGTCCTTGACTGAATTGTGCTCATTCTGGTATGCTTTGAAAGATCTCTTCACTCTGCACAAGTTAGCGAAGAAAGTTGTCCTTGACCGTTAAAACTGATGACGTCACAAAGGGTAGAAAGGACCTGGATCCGCACGGGCGGTTACGGGCGGTTCAGGGGCGAATGGGTTAAGTCGAAGTGCATCACTTTTATCGCCCAAAAGACGGGAATAAATCATTGATTCGAGTTCAAAAATCCAACAAACACATTGCAGATGGATATTAAAAGCTCTTTCGTGCCTTTAAACGCGAGGCTGTACAATTTTTAGTGGCAAAAAACCTCGCCGTAAGTCACTTATCGATGGAAGAACTTCCTGCCATTCAAGCGTGATCTGCAAACTGCCAACGCGACCATAAGGCTGTGCTCACGTGACATTTTGCGGTTTGTTTCCAAGGAAAAAACTCTCGTCCTAACGCGAACCTAGGATGTTTAAGCCTCACAAAAGGTCGGCTAATTCAAGTTAAACAAGTGCTCATATACTAAGTTAGCTACTTATTTGAACCTCAAGCAGTTCGGCTACAACAAGCTTATTCCACGGTCTTGCGATCGCGTTTGCAGCTTGCAGTTCACGTTTGAACGACACGAAGGGCCTCCAGTGGTAAGTGACTTAAGGTAAGGTTTTTTGCCACTAAAAATTGTACAGCCTCGCGTTTAAAGGCTCGAAAAAGCTTTTTATATCCATCTGCGATGTGTTTGTTTGATTTTTGAACTCGAATCAATGATTTATTCCTGTCTTTTGGGCGACAAAAGTGATGCACTTCGACTTGATGAAAAAAATATGGCGGCACTCTTCAACAAATGAACGCCTTGCCAAAATTTTAAATCTTCGCAATGTGATATGAATTTGGTTCCAGTGTCTCAGACTAATGGTTAAGGCCGAATAACCTTCAAAAATAACTGAATTAGATATCTTAGGCCCGATTCAGACGCCGTAATGAGCCTAATACATTGAACCTAGTTCATTGAATTTCGGCGTCTGAATCAACTAGTAGCGCCTGTTTCAATTTGGAACGGCTCAGCCGTTCTTTCCGCTTAGCCCGGCCGGGAATTTCGCCTTTGGATCGACTTTGGAACGCCTTTGATTCAGACGCCGAACTTTTCATGTACTGAACCTAATGCAGAAATTCTTGTAACATATTTTGACCGAAATGAGAATTGTTCCCCTGTCTGAATTTGGTTCGGCTAGAATTAAGATCGGCGTCTGAATCAATTCAGCCGGTCTACCTTAATTCGAATTAGGTTCGGCTCATGAAAAGTACGGCGTCTAAATGTGCTACAGCCGATTTTTTAAACACTGTATCACCGCCTTCTGTTGGTCTTTGAATAAACCAGAAGCGCGACAATCAGTAAGCTGTCATACCTTCCTAAGAAACTATCGGTTCGTAAGCAAACTACATCCTAATGCAGAACTAATCTAATATTTGTTTATTACACTCATCTGCAATGTTGGTTAAAATCACTTTCTTTCGGAATCAAATCCGCTAGCGGACATTTACGTTTCGGAATCGGCAATGCTATGTGATTGCTTCGATATTGCATTTATTAAACAGCTTCCCTGATCGGCCGCACTTGTTCTTTGCGACCTGAACAACAAATTGTATTCTCGTATAAACTCTTGGATGTAAAAAGAAGTCTAAGAAAATTGTTACTGTTCCACTGCTGGAATTATTCAAAGCAGACAGCAACACAGCAAATCCTTCAGATTGAACAACTAGCGCCCTTTATTCAAATTTCCGTAAAGAATTTGATGGATTATTCCAGAATGATTCTGGGACAAGGAGGTAAGTTGGTGAAATGATTTTAAGGATAAAGGCAGATAACCTTTTAAAATCTCTACTTGTACATGCAGCACTGGTACGAGGAAAGTAACGCTCAGCACATCTAACAAAACGCCAGCAGGAATAGAAAACAATATAACGTTTCGGTCAAAAGCACTCAGCGCGTCCTACTAACTAGTTAGGAATGACAGTCAGAGTTTAGTTTGTTCGGAATAACTTAAAGTGGCTAAAAGTGCAGAAAGCTTACAGAAGTCAGGCCTCACTTTTTTAAAAAACTCACAATGCAGAAAATCGTTCTCAAACAGACGGACAGTGAAATTTACTTTGACGTGGGGTATAACAATAAAGGAAACCGCATGATAAGACGACTAATATATTCAGCCCTCTAGATTTGTTTTTATAGCCCCTGCTAGTTTTGAGGTACTTCAGGCAATTACATAATTATGTAACTCGTTCAAATGACATCTTCGTATCACCTTTTATTGTAGTAAATTCAAACCAAAAAAGAATTCAAGTAGTCTTTTTTTCGGAAACAAATGCTAGAGACATTTACCCTTTAAACAGCTCCCCTGATCGGTCGCACTTCTTCTTTGCGACCTGAATAACAGATTGTATTCTCGTATGGTTTCTTAGGTTTCGTGGTGTCAATGGTTTCATGGTTTCATAGGTTTCGTGGTGTCTATGGTTTCATGGTTTCATAGGTCTCCTGGTGTCAATGCTTTCATAGATTCATGGGTTTCGTGGTGTCAATTGTTTTATGGTTTCATAGGTTTCGTGGTGTCAATACTTTCATGGTTTCATAGGTTTCGTGGTGTCAATGGTTTCATGGTTTCATAGGTTTCGTGGTGTCAATGGTTTCATGGTTTCAGAGGTTTCGTGGTGTCAATGGTTTCATGGTTTCATAGGTTTCGTGGTGTCAATAGTTTCATGGTTTCAGAGGTTTCGTGGTGTCAATGGTTTCATGGTTTCATAGGTTTCGTGGTGTCAATAGTTTCATGGTTTCGTAGGTTTCGTGGTGTCAATGGTTTCATGGTTTCATAGGTTTCGTGGTGTCAATGGTTTCATGGTTTCATAGGTTTCGTGGTGTCAATGGTTTCATGGTTTCATAGGTTTCGTGGTGTCTATGGTTTCATGGTTTCATAGGTTTCGTGGTGTCAATGGTTTCATGGTTTCTTAGGTTTCGTGGTGTCAATGGTTTTATGGTTTCATAGGTTTCGTGGTGTCAATAGTTTCATGGTTTCATAGGTTTCGTGGTGTCTATGGTTTCATGGTTTCATAGGTTTCGTGGTGTCAATGGTTTCATGGTTTCTTAGGTTTCGTGGTGTCAATAGTTTCATGGTTTCTTAGGTTTCGTGGTGTCAATGGTTTCATGATTTCATGTGTTTCGTGGTTTCATATGTTTCGTGGTTTCTATGGTTTCATGGTTTCATAGGTTTCGTGGTGTCAAGGGTTTCATGGTTTCATGGGTTTCGTGGTGTTAATGGTTTCATAGCTTCATGGTTTCATGGTTTCATGGGTTTCGTGGTGTCGATAGTTTCATAGGTTTTGTGGTGTCAATGGTTTCATGGTTTCATAGGTTTCATGGGTTTCATGGTTTCATAGGTTTCGTGGTGTCAATGGTTTTATAGGTTTCATGGTTTCATAGGTTTCGTGGTGTCAATAGTTTCATAGGTTTCATGGTTTCATAGGTTTCGTGGTGTCACTATTGAAAATTTTAAGCTGTTTTTAAAACAACATAATAAAGAAATTGAACCTTTCCCTCTTTAGTAATCTTTTATCAGTTTGGGGTCTCTCGCTCTTTTTACACTTTCCTTCCTGCCAGAGATTTCCTTCCTATTTTCCTCGCTTCAACATTCAAAGCATATAAAGCTAATTTTCAGTGAATCAGCAGAGAAAATATCTTTAATCTCTTTTTTCTCCTTTGAGTTAAAACTACAGTTAACTAAAATTTACCATACTTTCCCGCCCTCTTTATTTTCTGGTTTTTGTAGCGTATGTAATCCGTATTGTAAGTAGTGCAAGTAGCTGCTATATATATGTAAAGCGTGGAGTATAGCACTGTTAGCAGTGTAAGTATCTCATTGTAAGTAAGTATTGCAAGTTTTGTATCGTAAGTAGAGTATAGTATTGTTCGTAGCGTAAGTATCTCACATTGTAAATAAGTATTGTTTTGTAAGTAGAGTATAGTTTTGTTAGTAGCGTAAGTAACATACATTGTTTGTAAGTAAGTATTGTAAGTAAGTACTTTGTAATTGCAAGTGTTTTAAATAAATTAAATTGAATTTAAAAAATACATATCACTGAGCACTACAGCAGGAATACAAATATTTTCCAGCTTTGTAGCTTGATCTTTCATAAGATTTACCAGGGGTGAAACAACAACAATAATGTCCAGGAGTTCCAAGCAGTGTCGCAAACAAGCGGCAAAGCTTGATAGATAAGGGATTTGCCAAATCCCGTCCGCAAATTTATGAACTCGTCGGTCTTCTCTCTAAAATTTGAGGATAGCGTCTCTCTGATACTTGTTTAACTCTGCATTCATTACAAATTTCTCGCACACCCGATAAAAATCCTTACTGATCGGTGAACGTAAATGTCGGCTGTGTTTAGCAGACGTCCGTGGGGGAGAAATGAACGTGTGACGAACAAACCCCAAAGGACGTCGGCGGGGAGGCTACTTGACACCAAGAGGCCTATGAAACCATGAAACCTCTGACACCATGAACCCCATGAAACCACGAGACCTTTGACACCAGGAAACCTATGAGACCACGAAATCATTGACACCACGAAACCTATGAAACCATGAGACCCTTGACACCACGAAACCTATCAAACCATGAAAACATTGAAACCACAAAACCTATGAAACCATGAAACCATAGAAACCACGAAACACATGAAACTATGAAACCATTGACACCAGGTAACCTATGAAACCACGAAACCTATGGAAACATGAAACCATTGACACCACGAAACCTATGAAACCATGAAACCATTGACACCACGAAACCTATGAAACCATGAAACCATTGAAACCACGAAACCTATGAAACCACGAAACCATTGACACCACGAAACCTATGAAACCACGAAACCATTGACACCACGAAACCTAAAAAACCACGAAACCATTGAAACCACGAGACCTATGAAACCGTGAAACCATTGACACCACGAAACCTAAAAAACCACGAGACCATTGACACCACGAAACCTATGAAACCATGAAACCATTGACACCACGAAACCTATGAAACCATGAAACCATAGAAACCAAGAAACCTATGAAACCACGAAACACATGAAACTATGAAACCATTGACACCACGAAACCTATGAAACCATGAAACCATTGAAACCACGAAACCTATGAAACCATGAAACCATTGACACCACGAAACCTATGAAACCACGAAACCATTGACACCACGAAACCTATGAAACCATGAAACCATTGACACCACGAAACCTATGAAACCACGAAACCATTGAAACCACGAGACCTATGAAACCGTGAAACCATTGACACCACGAAACCTATGAAACCACGAAACCATTGACACCACGAAACCTATGAAACCATGAAACCATTGACACCACGAAACCTATGAGACAATGAAACCATTGACACCACGAAACCTAAAAAACCACGAAACCATTGACACCACGAAACCTATGAAACCATGAAACCACAGAAACCAAGAAACCTATGAAACCACGAAACACATGAAACTATGAAACCATTGACACCAGGAAACCTATGAAACCACGAAACCTATGAAACCATGAAACCATTGACACCACGAAACCTATGAAACCATGAAACCATTGGCACCACGAAACCAATGAAACCATGAAACCATGGAAACCACGAAACCTATGAAACCATGAAACCATTGACACCACGAAACCTATGAAACCACGAAACCATTGACACCACGAAACCTATGAAACCATGAAACCATTGACACCACGAAACCTATGAAACAATGAAACCATTGACACCACGAAACCTATGAAACCACGAAACCATTGACACCACGAAACCTAAAAAACCACGAAACCATTGACACCACGAAACCTATGAAACCACGAAACCATTGACACCACGAAACCTATGAAACCACGAAACCATTGACACCACGAAACCTATGAAACCATGAAACCATAGAAACCAAGAAACCTATGAAACAACGAAACACATGAAACTATGAAACCATTGACACCAGGAAACCTGTGAAACCACAAGACCTATGAAACCATGAAACAATTGACACCACGAAACCTATGAAACCATGAAACCATTGACACCACGAAACCTATGAAACCATGAAACTATTGACACCACGAAACTTATGAAAGCATGAAACCATGGACACCACGAAGCCTATGAAACCATGAAACTATTGACACCGCGAAACCATTGACACCACGAAACTTGTGAAACCATGAAACCATTGACGCCAGGAAACCTATGAAACCATGAAACCATGGACACCACGAACCTATGAAACCATGAAACCACTGACACCACGAAACCTATGAAACCATGAAACCATTGACACCACGAAACCTATAAAACCATGAAACCATTGACACCACGAAACCTAAGAAACCATGAAACCATTGACACCACGAAACCTATGAAACCACGAAACCATTGACACCACGAAACCTATGAAACCATGAAACCATGGACACCACGAAACCTATGAAACCATGAAACCATTGACACCACGAAACCTAAGAAACCATGAAACCATTGACACCACGAAACGTATGAAACCATGAAACCATTGACACCACGTAAGCTATGAAACCATGAAACCATTGACACTACGAAACCTATGAAACCATGAAACTCTTGACACCACGAAACTTATGAAACCATGAAACCATTGACACTACGAAACCTATGAAACCATGTATCCATTGTCACCACCAAACACACGAAACCATTGACGCCAGGAAACCTACGAAACCATGAAACCATGGACACCACGAAACATATGAAACCATGAAACCATGGACACCACGAAACCTATGAAACCATGAAACCACTGACACCACGAAACCTATGAAACCATGAAACCATTGACACCACGAAACCTAAAAAACCATGAAACCATTGACACCACGAAACCCGTGAAACTATGAAACCATTGCCACCACGAAACCTATGAAACCACGAAACCATTGACACCACGAAACCTCTGAAACCATGAAACCATTGACACCACGAAACCTATGAAACCATGAAACGATTGACACCACGAAACCTATGAAACCATGAAACTATTGACACCACTAAACCTATGAAACCACGAAACACATGAAACTATGAAACCACTGACACCACGAGACCTATGATTTGATGTTGTCCCTCAGCAGCATGATTAAAAAACATAAAACTATTCTAGTGAGGCCTTAAACTGCTGTTTTAAAATAGTAAACAGCAGTTTAAGGCCTCACCGGAACGGTTTTATATATTTTTTTCACTGTAATCATCTTTCCACGATCCTGGGACATGATGAAACCTATGTTGGCTGCCCTTAAATAAGTTCTGCAGCGTCCTGTACTCGTTGTAGTCTACTTATATGATATTTGGGAAGGCCATAAAGTAGGCTATTACAATAATCTAGTCTGGAGGAAAAATGTGTTAAGGGATTCCTGTGAAAGGTATTTAGAAATTCTACGAATATTGTGAATATGGTAGAAAAAAACTTGATTTATATGAGTATCCATACTATTTGAATTGTCAAATATCGTTCCCAAATTCTTTCCGTTAACCGAAGGATCAATCGTCTGATCACCTACATGAAGTACAGTATGTGGTCCTTGGTTCGCGAAAGTCCGCGATGCCCACGGTCCGCGACTTTTTCGAAAATGATAAAATATTTCGTCGTAGGTCCGCGACCTATGACCTTGGTTGAATAAAACTTCGCAAAATAAAAAGCGACGGCCTTTGTTTTCGAAGAACGTCTTCAAAATCGTCCCTATACATGTCTACAAGTTTCGTCCGCGCTGAAATCCGCTCGCCGCTAGTGTGGGAGACTCGAGGAGACTGTTGTCCGAAGTCTTTGAAAGAAAAGCAGATTATTTTATACTCACAACATCTTCCAAAAAAAACCTTTAGCTTAATTGCATCAAGAAAAGAAAAAAAATACATGAAATATTGTGAAAATCACGTTTTCGTGTGGAAACTATAACATTTTTACGTTTTTTTCGCGCTCCTTACCTGAGTCGCGGAACAAGGAGCACATTCACGGACCAAGGACCATCGAAAACGGTCGTCTTTTTTCGAATTACAAGCAAAATATTTATGTCTGGAACTTGAAACTTCAGGATTATCGAGGTGAACGTAAAAGCTATCTTCAAGGAGTATTTCAGCTCGTTACTTTTCTTCAAGATCATGACTTTTAGTCGCGGACCAAGGACCACATACTGTACCGGATGGATTTAATTTATTTAACTGCTGACGAGTTCTAATAACTAGAAATTCAGTTTTATCATCATTGAGTAACAGCCGTCCTTCAATAAGCCAGTTCGTTGCATCCTAAATGCAATCCTCCATTGCGCGAATGGCCTCATCCTGGGCGTTAGCATCATCGGGCTTGAAACTCACGTATAGCTGGGTATCATCCGCGGAACAATGAGAGCCTCCGGGGAGATGACGTTCGATAACCTTGAACATATGCGAATCACCATACGTTGAAATTCTAACAACCTTTGTGCTTCAACTACGAAAATGTTCGGGCGGAAAATTTCCCCTAAATTTCAGACAAAAATGTAGGGACGATTTGGAAGAAAATTTTGGAATCAGATACAGCGTCTAAATAATGATAACTTTATAGATCAAACTCCTGATATACCTCTTAGAATTTACGCCTTGCGTTAAAATTTATGCCACTGGCCCTAACCTACTAACACTGTAACAAGACAGCAGAGAGTGATTGAGAAATTACATACTTTTAAGAACTTCAAGTTGTTTCTAGTAACTTGTCATTAAAAATTAAAACATCGCACAAAAGAAGTGTTACCATGAAAACGTACCTTTCTTTGCAAACGTTCGAATCAAATCGCTTTATTTTTCTCTTTCATTCAACGCCTTTCTATCAGATTATTTTTAAAAGGTCCTTCACTCCAAAATTATGAGAACAAATTAGGGTTAAACTTTGTTCTTGGCTCAATATTTCCTTCTTTACATGATTCGTCAACCGTTGTTATTGTCCACAGAGGAACGAATAAAGATAAGTAAATATTAAACTAAATTAAAAAGTTGTCAAATTAAACTGAAATACATGAATACAACAAGTATTATTGTAGGTAAGCTCGATTTCCGTCAGTGTTGTTGTACTAATTAAAATCAGTCTTCTGTTATTAACATATTTCGGTTCTTGGTAAACTGAATGGACGAAAAAGGAGATAAATAAAACAGAAACACTTTAACAACCAAGAAGAGTTGCATCAAAGGAAATACACTAACAGTTAACATTGTTAGAACACGATAAAAAAATTAAGGAAAACTGCTTGCAATTCTGGCCGACGGAAAGTGGATTAAAAATTGTAATTAATAATAAATACATTATATAAACACCGCCAGAGGTCATCCTAGAGTAAGCCCAGTAGGCTTTGTAAAGAACTCCTGTTGTATGATACATGTAGTTATATGCACTGTAACAATGTAAGATTTTGGGACGAATAAACATAAAAAATTGACCATTAAGGCTAGATCAAGATACTCAAGAGAGCGAGGCGTACCCTTTTAAAAATGAAACATTTAGTATTGAACTGAGTTAATGCAAACGCGCGATCACGTATAACTAAACCTCATTCAGTGGTGTTTCCTCTCCGAGATATGGCTATTTTCCTAGCACGTCAATGAACTCCTTTTATTTCTGATATTTCACTCAGTTTTAGGACAGTTTTATTAAGAAGATTAATCGAGGATGACCTTGTGCTTTAAGCTTTCACAGTCTAAATATGCATTTGGCACACCTGGATGGTGACGGGTGGCATTTATACAGTAAGTTGACGATTTCAAAGTGTATCGAGCAAAGTCTTCTTTATGCTTTTCGAATATGATGCAGCTTCGATAAGCTGTCTGCGCTTCACGTTGGATTTCCTCAATAAAGCTTCGCCATCTCGCATTAAAATGTTCAGTAGAACGAGGATATTCGCGATGTTTCGGGTTTCCAACAGTCACGGCTGCAAACAGAAGTGCTTGGCCGCGGAATTTCAACCCAGCAACGGCCATGATATGCAAAGCTGACACTCACCAACTTTCCTTTTCATACTTGCTGTTGTATGGCAAAATGTGAGCGACAGCCTTATGGTGGAAAGCATGGAAAAAGCATCGAACCAAACCACTGGAATTACTAGTGATGTGTCGTGAATTCCACACAACTGTCTTCTTCTTCGTAAAGTCCACTCGGCACCATGATGCACTGCATAGTCTAAAACACCAAGCACTGGTTCATATTCTAAAAGCCAGTCTTGCACGACTCGTAGCGGTTGAGTTTTTCTCAAATCAGGCGGAGTCATTTTATTGAAGCTAAAGGTGACGTCATCATCTAAAAATATGTAATAACCGTAGGGTAGTCTTCTGTTTAAGGCCGTAAAGTAGAGCGCATTTCTTCCTGATCCCCAAGTAGTTTGTGGATAAAATATGTATGATGTATGAGATGGAATTATTGATTTAATGCACTTCGCTTGAAAGCTTAACACTATGATGTCACAATTGCAATTTTCAGCGAGATCAATCGATTCTGCAAGGTGTGAAGGAAGACATTGTTCCGTTTGTACAAGGTAAACAAATTGCTTCTGAATCACACCTAACGAATCCGCCTTTGATCCTTTCTCGTATACTGCTGGAACTTCCTTGCCAAAACCCTTTCTACTGTAAAGGGTAATGTGCATATATATGAGATTGCTAGCAATAAGAGTACATCCCACCAAGACGACATATGTAGAACATCGGAAGGAAAACATGGCTGTTTCTTGTACTCGTCATTAGCAACTGCGTGAATTGAAATTTCACACCACTGGAGGCAGCGTTTCCACGAAAACGTTTTTTCGTTTAAGAAACTTCATGTTCCTAGCAGGCAAGCAAGGCACTGTAAACAAACCATTTAAAGACATTTACTTGTCAAAGAAAAAGACAAAATTTCATGTGATTTAACTTCCATTTTCATTGAGAGTTTAATACATCAGTTTATTGAAACTCTAGCCCCCTGACCCCCACGACTTGGCAGGGAATTTAACATTGGCCGCGTGTTAAAACTCCGCTAATTTCCAGGCTCCCCGGGCCAAACAGTTTATTAAAAGTCCTGTATAACGGGGCATTAGTAGTTCATAAACAATAGACACGATTCAGTTCGGACTTACATTGTTTGCCGTTGCTGTACTTGTTCCTAAATTCAACCATATTTTCAGCTATACTCACCAACTGCAGTGAAATTGGACCTCTTTAAATGAGCTACATTCAAATTCGATCATGGTGTGCGTTAATCAGGCCGACGATCGCTAGGAAAAGACCAGGGTCAGAATATCACCCTTAAGACCTGGACAGTGACTTACGGTTTTGTGACATTGCCATGGAACTGCTTACATGCTTACATGGCGGCAGATCATGGGACAGAAACGACATAATTTATGCGTACATGTCAACGTAAAAAAGGCGATGTTTTCAAAGAAACATTTCTCTAGCCAGTGAAATATGAGATGACCTTCCTACCGTGGAAAAACAAGAAATAAATGTTCGTCCGAATGTTTCAATATTCGCTAAGCTGTATTCGTTGTCGCAAAATTGCATCTGCTGTCGCTTAAACTCATTCGCTACCGCTTGCTGTGAATGGCAAAGATTTCCTTTGAAATTTTGTCCCTTGTCTAGATAAAATCGAGTTTCAGTTCGGTCAAGAAAACTAAAGGTTCTTTCCATTTGAAATGAAAATGAAATGTGCTTTGGCCAATCATCATACGTTTCTGGGAAACTGCCCACCTACTCCTCCCCTAAGCCAACATTAACACTTATTTCTCACTTAGGGCAAAAAGTTGGGTTAGGGGATGGGTAGGTGGGAAGTGTCCCCCAGAAAAGTATAATGACCATTTCCTTCTTGCATACTATTTAGAATTTGACTGAAATGGCCGGATGGATTTGATTACAAGTGAAATTCGTATTACATACGGCAGGAATGGTATAGCCGGTCAGTTCTGAAGCGGAATGGAAAGCGCCCTAAGTTAATAAGCACCCTTCCGTTTTCGCCGAAGTGTTAAAAAGGCGTTTGCGTATCAAAGAAGATACTCACTATACTCAACAGAGCGTATTCACATGACGTCAAGGCGGCCATATTGGTGTTCCAAAACAATGAAACGGCGGCCGTGTTGGAGTACCAAGAGAACCCTGGGAATTTAACTCTTTTCGCACGTAAAAGAAAAGCAGATTATTTTATACTCACAACATCTTCCGAAAAAAACTTTAGCTTAATTGCATCAAGAAAAGAAAAAAAATACATGAAATATTGTGAAAATCACGTTTTCGCGTGGAAACCATCACATTTTTAGGTTTTTTTCGCGCTGCTTACCCTTGTCGCGGAACAAGGAGCACATTCGCGGACCAAGGACCATGGAAAACGGTGGCCTTTTTTCGAATTACAAGCAAAATATTTATGTCTGGAACTTGAAACTTCAGGATTATCGAGAGGAACATAAAAGCTATCTTCAGAGAGTATTTCAGCTCGTTACAGTTTGATTCAGGTAAGATACTCAAGATCATGACTTTCAGTCGCGGACCAAGGACCACATAATGTACTGATGGATTTAATTTATTTTACTGCTGACGAGTTCTAATAACTAGAAATTTAGTTTTATCATCATTGAGTAACAGCCGTCCTTCAATAAGCCAGTTCGTTGCATCTTAAATGCAATCCTCCATTGCGCGAATGGCCTCATCCTGGGCGTTAGCATCATCGGGCTTGAAACTCACGTATAGCTGAGTATCATCCGCGTGACAATGAGCCTCCGGGGAGATGACGTTTGATAACCTTGAATATACAGCTATTTCTAGAAAGGTTGTCGGAAAAACTGTGCACGCGACAATCCCGAAAGGTAATATGGGATATGCTCAATACACTGTTCCTGATACTGTAGCTGTCGAACCTACTTTTATTGCTTTCTTTAGCACTCGCAAACATACGTCCATGGCCTCTCTTGCCATTGTTTGAAATTTCTTTGAAAAACAGTGAACTAAAAGCCACCCTACCTTTCGGGATTGTCGCGTGCACTTTTTCCGACAACCTTTCTCGAAATAGCTGAATGTAAATCACCATATGTTGAAATTCTAAAAACCCGTGTGCTTCAACTACGAAAATGTTCGGACGGAAAATTTCCCCTAAATTTCAGACAAAAATGTAGGGAAGGTTTGGAAGAAAATTTCGGAATCAGATACAGCGTCTAAATATTGATAACTTTATTGATCAAACTCCTGATATACCACTTAGAATTTACGCCTTGCGTTAAGATTTATGCCACTGGCCCTAACCTACTAACACTGCAACAAGACGGCACAAGGAGAGTGACTGAGAAATTACATGCTTTTAAGAACTTCAAGTTGTAACTTGTCATTAAAAATTAAAACATCGCACAAACGATGTGTTACCATGAAAACGTACCTTTATTTGCAAACGTTCATATCAAATCGCTTTATTTTTCTCTTTCATTCAACGCCTTTCTATCAGGTTATCTTTAAAAGCTCTTGCACTCCAAAATTATGAGAACAAATAAGGATTAAAGCTTGTTCTTGGTTCAATATTTTCGTCCTTACATGATTCGTAAAACGGTCTCGAACGGTTGGTATTGTCCACACAGGTACGAATAAAGATAAGTAAATATTAAACTAAATTAAAAAGTTGTCAAATTAATTTGAAATACATAAATACAACTAATATTAGTATAGGTAATAGCATGATTTGTAGTGATATTTGGTATAAATACCACGAGTGATGTTTCCAAATTGTTATACGTAATTTCACGAGCCGTTAGGCGAGTGAAATTTTGGACAATTTCGAAATATCACGAGTGGTATTTATGCCAAATATCACGTACAAATCATGCTATTATTTGTTTATACTACTACCCACCAAGATTTTGTAATTTTAACATGTAGGTATTTCAAATTAAACTAAAATACCACTGCTCTAAGCCAATCAAATTACAGAAATTTTTCATGTAGTAGTATAAGTATAGGTAATAGCATGATATGTAGTGATATTTGGCATAAATATCACGCGTGATATTTCGAAATTGCTATACAAAATTTCACGAGCCGTTAGGCGAGTGAAATTTGAGACAATTTTGAAATATCACAAGTGGTGTTTATGCCAAATATCACATACAAATCATGCTATTATTTGTTTATACTACTACCAGCAAAGATTTGTAATTTTCACATGTAGGTATTTCAAATTAAGCTGAAATACCACTGCTCTAAGCCAATCAAATTGCAGAAATTTCTCATGTAGTAGTATACTGTAGGTATACTCGATTTCCATCGGTGGTGTTGTACTGATTAAAATCAGTCTTCTGCCATTAATGTATTTCGGTGCTTGGTAAACTGAATGAACGAGAAAGAAAAAAATAAAACAGAAACACTTTAACAACCAAGAAGAGTTTGCATCAAAGGAAATACACTAACAGTATTCTGATATTGTTAAAAGTTTGCTATCATAGTATACACAATAAAAGAAAAAAAAAATTAAAAACTGCTTGCAATTCGGGCTGACGGAAAGTGGACCAAAAATTGTAATAAATAATAAATACATTATATAAACACCGCCAGTGGTCATCCTAGAGTAAGCCCAGTAGGCTTTGTAAGGAACTCCTGTTCTATGATACATGTAGTTACATGCACCGTAACAATGTAAGATTTTGGGACGAATAAACAGAACAATCGACCATTAAGGCTAGATGGGGAACTTATTCAAGAGACACAAGAGGGCGAAGCGCACCCTTTTAAAAGTGAAATATTCAGTATTGAACTGAGTTAATGCAAACGAGCAATCACGTATAACTAAACCTAATTCAGTGGTGTTTCCAACCCGAGATGTGGCTACATTCCTAACACGTTAATAAACTGCTTTCATTTCACTGAGTTTTTAGAACAGTTTCATTAAGAAGATTAATCAAGGATTACCTTGTGCTTTAAGCTTTCACGGGCTAAATATGCATATGGCACAATTGGATGGTGACGGGTGGCATTTATACAGTAAGTTGACGAGTTCAAAGAATGTTGAACTAAGTTTTCTTTATACTCTTCTAATACGATGTTGTTTTGATAAGCTGTCGGCACTTCACGTTGGATTTCCTCAACAAAGCTTCGCCATCCCTCATCAAAAAGTTCACCAGAACGAGGATAATTGCGATGTTTCGGGTTTCCAGCAGTCACGGCTGCAAACAGAAGTGCTTGGCCGCGGAATTTCAACCCAACAACGGCCATGATATGCAAAGCTGACACCGTCCAACTTTCCTTTTCATACTTCATGTTGTATGGCAAAATATGAGCGACAGCCTTATGGTGGAAAGCATGGAAAAGAGCATCGAACCAAACCACTGGCATCACTAGTGGTGTGTCGTGAATTCCACACAACTCTCTTCTTCTTTGTAAAGTCCACTCGGCACCATGATGCACTGCATAGTCTAAAACACCAAGCGCTGGTTCATATTCTAAAAGCCAGTCTTGCACGACTCGTAGCGGTTGAGTTTTTCTCAAATCAGGCGGAGTCATTTTATTGAAGCTAAAGGTGACGTCATCATCTAAAAATATGTAGTAACGGTAGGGTAGTCTTCTGTTTAAGGCCGTAAAGTAGAGCGCATTTCTTCCTGATCCCCAAGTAGTTTGTGGATAAAATATGTAGGATGTATGAGATGGAATTATTGATTTGTCGCACTTTGCTTGATAGCTTAACACTATGATATCACAACTGCAATTTTCAGCGACACCAATCGATTCTGCAAGGTGTGAAGGAAGACATTGCTCCGTTTGTAGAAGATAAACAAAATGCTTCTGAATGACACCTAACGAATCCACCTTTGATCCATTCTCGTATACTGCTGGAAGTTCTTTGCCAAAACCCTTTCTCCAGGAAAGGGTAATGTGCAGATATATAAGACTGCTAGCAATACATCCCACCAAGATGACACATGTAAAACATCGGAAGGAAGACATGGCTGTTTCTTGTACTCGTCGTTAGCAACTGCATAAATTGAAATATCACACCACTGGAGGCAGCGTTTCCAAGAAAACTTTTTTTGGTTTAAAAAAAACTTCACGTTCTCGCAGGCAAGCAAGGCACTGTAAACAAACCATTTAAAGACATTACTTGTCAAAGTAAAAGATAAAATTTCATGTGATTTAACTTTCATTTTCATTGAGGGTATAATACATCAGTTAATTGAAACTCCGGCCCCCCGACCCCCGCGACTTGGCAGGGAATTTAACATTGGCCGCGTGTTAAAACTGTCCCCTATAGATGGTTTTCACTGTGACGTCAACAAATTGTAAAGTCAAAATAGCGAGGTTTCACGAATTCTTATTTCCACTAGGTTGAAGATAAACAAAAAGTAAGTCTTTGTACAGGTTTCCATTTCCGTAGCATGTTTCATTTGGAAAATACAGCAATTTGAACTTCCGAGTTTTCACTGTGCGTGACACCAAAATAGGAATGCTATACAAAGCTCTACAAAGGTGCGTGAAACGTTTCGGCTAATAACTTAGAAACTGTAGGCCACAAAGACCTGAGACTTGGACAAAATGTTTATATATTAGTCTTTTATAGCATGTCATTTTCTTGGCTTCTTCCACTGGACGGTTTCCAATTTAATTATTTGTTGTGTGACAGTGAAAACGATCTATAACGGAGCATTAGTAGTTCATAAACAATACACGATTCAGTTCGGACTTACATTATTTGCCGGTGCTGTACTTGTTCCTAAATTCAACCATATTTTCAACTATACTCACCAACTGCAGTGAAATTGGACCTCTTTAAATGAGCTACATTCAAATTCGATCATGGTGTGCGTTAATCAGGCCGAGGATCACTAGGGAAAGACCAGGGTCAGGATATCGCCCTTAAGACTTGGAACAGTGATTTACGGTTTTGTAACAGTGCCATGGATTTGCTTACATGCCTACTTGGCGGTCGATCATGGGACAGAAACACGAATATCTTCTATTCGCATACTGATGCTTCCTATCTTATGGAAGTAGCAAATTTAGAATTGAAAAAGATAACGTGTTGGTTTTATACAAATAAGCTATCTATTAATGTTAAGAAATCTAATTTTATCATATTCAGACCGAGACAAAACAGGCAAACACTTGATCTAGCTTTTAATATTAGTAATTATTCGATTGATCGTGTTAAGGAAGCTACTTTTCTTGGTGTAATTCTAAGTTTATATAGGGAAAACAGAGAGATCAGTAAGGTTTGTTTACAAATTAGTTTTGGTTACCGATCGGAGACTGGTTTGCTAGCGTGGGTACGTGAAAATACGCGTAGGTAAATGTTTGTTTCAAAGCAGGACAGGGTTGTTAATCTTATTTTTATCGGCTGCCACATATATATGTCTGAAGAATACCAGACAATAAATATGAATTATGGGGATTTATAAAATCGGACAAAAACGACTCTCGCTTCGCGAACAATGAATCTTGAATTATGTAAATTTCCTTGCGTGCATCTTACTCGCTTCCGAGGATTCAAAAACAATCAGTTGCTGTCAAAGCTGACACATGCGTACTATCGTGACACAGCCCCTTTAAGGTCTCTAAATAAATTAAAGACCCCGAGGGGGTGTCTCATTTTTTGTCTCGCATTACTCTGGCGCATCGTTTCTGTAAATTGATTAAGTCTAGCTACTGCTCAGCTAATAAACTTTCTGTAAACTTTAAGAAAACCCACTATATGACAATTTCCTCCCCCCAAAAAGCAAATAAACTTAAGCTTAATTTACGTAATGTTGACGAAAAGAGCTACATAAAATACCTAGGTATCTACATTGACAACAATCTAAATTGGGCTCCCCACATTCAGCACATAAACAGCAAAAATCTAAAAACTTGGGAATCCTTTTCATATTACGCCATTTCTTAACTTTAAACACCCTCAAACAAATATATTACTCACTTATCTACCCCTTCCTTCACTATGGAATTATGAGTTGGGGAAACACATACCCAAGTAGATTAACTAAAGTTCAGACTAAACAAAATAAATGTATTCGCTGCATATTTTTTAGCCATAATAGAGAAAGTTGTGCACCCTACCTCAAACTTCTAGATATATTTAACATAGAGCTCACAAAATCTCACAAAATGAAGCCAATATCCCTGAAGTGTTTCAAAACTGCCTCGTAAAGGTGTCTGATATTCACTCATACAATACCAGATATGCCTCAAATCTTAACTTTCATGTACCACGTGTAAAGTCAAATTACGGCAAACACACATTTAAGTTTCCCATAACCAAAACTTTGGAAGAGATTCCTACTAAGGTAAAAACACTTAGCTACCATAACTTCCAAAAAGAATATAAGCGAATTCTAGTTAACTCTAAAAGGTAAAAATTGTAATATGACTGTCTGACATAACCTGACTGTTGGCATAATCGTCCATAGTTTTCCATGGCACCAAGCGCACGTTTATTGTGTATTTCCAATCATAATATAGCGGTGGTTAGCTCGAAAGCTAAGCTCCTCTGACCACCGTACACTTCTACCCAAGCCATTAATTTTCCTTTTTTTCCTTCTTCTTCTCCTTTATTAGTTTATTCCTACCTTACTATATATAAGGTAAACATTTTATAAAGTGTGAATAATGAAATTGAATTGAATTGAAATCTTGGATGTGCGGCTTGTTTGCTTCATGTCCTCCAGACTATAACCCCCGTAGTCAAGTATTAGCTGGATATTAAGTGACTTGTAAAACAAAGTTCTCAGCTTTCAGTCACAGAAATTTATCTGTTCTTTTCAAAAGGCCAAGTCGCTTTCCTATATTCGATACGTTGTTTAAAAACAGTTGTCTGTCTTTATGCCAAGTAATTTAGTATCGGCTACAGAATCAAGTTGAACGTCATCTGTTCTCACATCAAGATTTCTGCCGTTCAAGCAGTTAGCCCCAAACTTATGCTGTAGACAATCGCTTGCATTGGTCCAAATTTGGCATCTACAATTCACTCAAGTAATGTTGATTTTCACATGACGTTACTAAAATTCAAACTACAAAACTATCGATCTTACTGAGATTTTACTTTCATGATGTATTAGAGCAGCTGAAAAATAATTTTCATACAAATTTTCGCTTCAAAAGGGTTCTTGGTTTTGTGATAGAGTACGCTTGAATTTCTAAGCTACTGCGTAACGTGGCATTTGCATGACGGCCGAGAGAGAGCTGTCTTGTAGGTTAAAAAAATGACGTATTTCGGGTAATTTTGCTGTCTAAACTGGTCATGTAATTAGAAAAAGTATTACATTAATGTTTATGAATTCCTCGAGGAATAAATTCACGCTTTTGTACCAAAACTCGGTAACAGATGTATTTGTTGGTTTCCGTCCGCCATCTTGGTGCTCATCCAGGTGGCCACCGGCATGGCGTCTCCATACAAATCTCTATAAATTTGCGTAAAACATTTCTCTAGATATCTCGTGTACGAAATATTCTTCTGGCCTGAATCTTGGCGGGGGTCTTTGTATATTTACCTCCTTTTATTTCCCAGATTCCGGACTTTATCTATTGAACGGTTTCGATTTTTATTTTCATCTAGTTTGAATGACGTGGCACTGAAAACCAGCAATAATACCTAATGCTTTCTCCCCAGTAAATCGTAGTTCTAGTTTTTTTTCTTTCCCCAGTGGATTCAGCGCAAGCTGAGTTAGCACTATCTGGCCTTGATAGGCACAAAGCCACTATAGATATCCCTAACTGTCTATCAAGATTGCCAGCAATCTGCTTTCCACTCCCCTCACAAACGTTTGCAATAACTAACACTTGGGAAGAGATTCCTACTAAGATAAAAACACTTAGCTACCATAAGTTCAAAAGAGAATACAAGCGAATTCTAGTTAAGTGGCTGTCCACCTAAGAGCGGTCCGGCGAGTTTGGGATCGCCAGTAAACCTTCCCTTTATTTTTTGTGGGTGAAAAGGACTTAATGAGGAATGATTAAAATCGAGCTAATTTTTTTCAAAATCTTTTTCTGGGCCTCGCTACAGCACAAAACCTCCTTCCTGTCTGAGAGCGCTTTTTCAACTTTATTCAATAGCCAAAATTCAGCAATTTTAAAAGCCGCGCTTCTTCGTGACGGATAAATATCGCGAAATTCTACATAGTACAATGGATTTAGCTGCATTTGACTTGTCCTATAACGGAATCTTGGATAATTTGAAGCAAAATTAAATTAAATTAATAAGATCAAAGACTAGCCACTTTATGTTCTTTTTTCTCCCTTGACAAATTCCTCCAAAGTAAAAGCTAAAATCTCCAAAGCGGTACAAAAATCACAGGCAAAATGCACTTCACAGCAAAGATCTTACCTTCTTCTGTTAGAAAATAAACTCAACGGTGCGGGTATCATTCTGTGTGGGACGCGAACAAGCGTTTTTGAGAGCTCCTTTTGTCAATATTTACCTAAAACTGTACGTTTGGCGCCTACACTTATACTCATATGATAAGGCTAATATTTTTCCCACGGGGCAGAATCTTGGTATGCTTCGTCAAAATAACGTACATTTGTTGTTTTGTAAGCCATCTTAGGCCTGTAAACCGGCATAAAATGTCATAAAATACATGTAGGATCATGTAGGAATTCTTCATCTACTGGTATATTATGCAAATTTAAAAGCTCATTTACCGCGGGGTTGTCGATTTCAGCAATATTCCAAGTCGTAAAGAATACAATTCACTTCTGGTCAAACGAAGCCCGTTTTGAGTTTGGAGTCGCAGCAACTAAAAGGTTCTTTAATAAAGACTGAATTCAGCTCAATTTCCTTTTGGGTTTTCTTCATGGTCATATGCTAATTAGGATTGTTGTCACGTAATGAAAGCGGATTTGGAGAGTTTAAAGGAGAAAGCAAGTTGGTGCCTCTTAGTCAATGTAACAGGTGAGCGTTATTACAGCTCGATTCGAGGCGATGTCGCTTAACGAAAGAAAATATTACAGAGAGCGAACTTACTTTGCAGCCGGCTGGGTATTTTGGTAAAACTGCCCAACAAGGTGAAAAAATGTTTGTATGTCCGATACATCGTGCGAACCTAGGGAAGGACTGGGGTAATCCAACGGGCCGCACAGAATGCCGATATCCGGACCATAAGGGAAAACACACTTGTGCTGAAACGTGGCAGAGTGTCGAGGTCAGACTGTAAAAATTGCCGCCAACCGAGAAACTTCCAACAAATCTCCTAGTGGTGTCTGCAAATTCGAGGCTAGTGGATGGGTGGCTGCAGAAGTTAAGGGGAGGCGGGACAAGGTTTAGCGAGAAAGTCAAGTCTTACCTCACCGCACGATTTGATGTTGATACAGAAACAGGCAGGAAACCAGATCTTTCTGAGGTCGCAACGGACATGAGAACGTCCAGAAACACAGGTAGTTCAAGAACGTTCCAGAGACGAATGGCTTACAAAGGGACAAGTTCAATCATTCTTTTCCAGACTGTCTGCAATCAGCAGGAAAAAAAGGGCTGACCAGAGCCGGGAATGTTGAAATTTGTGACGAAGGAGATCTGCTCTCAGTGCTCTTGCAAGAAGAAATTGCGTTTCTTATTGATGAACGTAGAGACAAGGAGGTCTAACATATTTTCAACAAGATGGACGTTATACATCCCATCAGGCACCATGGCCATGATATCTGCGAGCAGACCAACCAAGACGTACTCTCGAAATTCAATGTGAAAACATCTGCGAATATTTTGAACTGTTGTTCAAATCTTGAGATACAAAGGCTGCTCTAATAAACACAATAACAGACATGGTGAAAGAATGCAGTTACTGCCGCACCACCCCGTAAATGGCCAAGGACTGGCAAATTGCCCCATTACATTGGGGTGGGCCGAAGTTGCCTAGAAAATTCCTATTCTTTCTAGGCCGAGTTCGTGGAAGTGTTTTCTCTTAAATTTCAAGGTATGTTGTATGCTTGTATAAGACGATAAATCTCAAATAACTTATAACTTGACATCAACCTTTAAAAGTATGTGACCTGCTTTTTCGTTCAGTACTTTATTTACAATACAAGTAAAAAAGCAGGCCCCAGTTGTTCAAAAGTTGGGTAGGGCTAGGCTATCCATCGGATGAATCTCTGTCCAATTGATAAGTATTAGGGAAACCATTTGCTCTATCCAGTGGATAGTGATTTACACGGTGGATAGCGCTATCCATGGCCACCTATTGAACAACTGGGCCCCAAAAGGATAAAAGTTGTTCGCAGGACAGTTTTTTTTTCATTAATAGAATTTTTTCTTATAGATATGAGTTAAGATCATTATGTGACACTTCACTTTTTGGCAATAAAACATAAATAACGTAAAAAAAGTCACCAATGCATATCAGCGGCACCCAACGACTCTTTTCTGTGAAATATCTGTTCGGAGAAGCAAAATTGCCCAGAATTTTCTGTAGCTTGAGGAAGACTAAAAATTTATTAGGGGGCTGCATTGATTTTAGCTTCTTGATAAAGCTGTATATATGTTTGTATATAATAGAAGTAGACTGATGGGACTGGATTATATCTTAAACATTTATTGCTACTCAGAGATTCATGCCTCTTGCGAGGCGAATCATCAGGTAAAACAAAACAATAAATGCCAGGCGTGGCGTAGGTGCGTGGTGCGTCGTACTTAAGTGATGCTTACAGCATGTCAAATTTGCGACAAGAACTAACCAAGTTAGGACAGTGTTTAGTAGAAATTTCTTTGAGTGCCTGCAACCTGCGATTAGTTCATTTCTGTTGTCCAGGGTAGACATTACAGGTTTACAAATTATAAACAGCGCGACGAGCCACGCGCCACGCGCCACGCGCCACGCGCCACGCGCCACGCGCCACGCGCCACGAGCCACGCCTAGTATTTACTGTTCTGTTTTACCTATATCTTTGATTGTAACCGTTAATTTTGGTAGTTGCCTGATGATTGCCTCGCAAACTGTGACTGAACTGAAACTCTGGGTAGCAACAAAATGTTCAAGATTTAATCCAGTTTCATCAGTCTACTTCTACTCTGCTCTAGGTTAACTATTGAGCACTTGAATATATTTAATATATAGATATTTGCGCCTTATAAGTTTTTGAAATCACCTTAATTATAAGTTTTTGAGCACTATCGATGAGGACACCACTCTGGCACTTCGTTGTATGTATAATATATATTATCCTTCCAGCCCTAATCTCGGTGTACTCGTCCTCTCCCCACCCCTATTAATAAGGTAATGGTTCACCCTTTATTTGTTTATGGAAAGAAAGGGATCGATACACGAGGTATATTGCGTGACAAAAATGCAAATTAGCATATGACTGAAGGCGTGTGGGACAAACGTTCAATATTACCTGCACTCGGAAAAATATTACAACAGACATACCCTTCACCAAACTTAAAGTGATTCATAATAATTTCTCAAGAGATACACGAGAAAAGTCACCCGAGGTGAGAGAATCCGACATGTTCATGATAAATGAAGGATAAACACGGATGTGGGAATTCAAATTAGAAATCATGATGTCAAATACTCGAAACGGAAAAAGAAACTCAAATGGAATATGAGATAAATTTCTATTTTAAAAAGGGTATCCAGTTGCTGAGTTTCCAAGCTGAAGATTGATTACATTTGACAAGAAGTTAATAACCGTACGTAGTTTGAGATTTTAACATAGCTGAAATGGACAACCTGTCTGTAAACAAGCAGGATTTGCATATCCGACGGGTTGATCAAGAATGTCAGTTTATGGTATTTTTTCGGCTTTCACTGATACAAACTTAAAAAGGCTAATGAAAAGAAAACACATTTTCGTTATTTTGAGGATACACAACAACATTCTCAGCTACCGAGATAATATCTACTAAATTAAAGTCGTTGTGTGTGAACCGTTAAGCGGGCAAATCTATGCAAATAATGCCGAACAGAGGCTCTTAAAGTGATTCATAATAATTTCTCAAGAGATACACGAGAAAAGTCACCCGAGGTGAGAGAATCCGACATGTTCATGATAAATGAAGGATAAACACGGATGTGGGAATTCAAATTAGAAATCATGATGTCAAATACTCGAAACGGAAAAAGAAACTCAAATGGAATATGAGATAAATTTCTATTTTAAAAAGGGTATCCAGTTGCTGAGTTTCCAAGCTGAAGATTGATTACATTTGACAAGAAGTTAATAACCGTACGTAGTTTGAGATTTTAACATAGCTGAAATGGACAACCTGTCTGTAAACAAGCAGGATTTGCATATCCGACGGGTTGATCAAGAATGTCAGTTTATGGTATTTTTTCGGCTTTCACTGATACAAACTTAAAAAGGCTAATGAAAAGAAAACACATTTTCGTTATTTTGAGGATACACAACAACATTCTCAGCTACCGAGATAATATCTACTAAATTAAAGTCGTTGTGTGTGAACCGTTAAGCGGGCAAATCTATGCAAATAATGCCGAACAGAGGCTCTTAAAAACGTTTGATCACGTCCAACCCAGAACGATACCCGCACCTTTGACTTTATTTTCTAACAGAATTAGGTAAGATCTTTGCTGTGAAGTGCATTTTACCTGTGATTTTTGTACCGCTTTGGAGATTTTAGCTTTTACTTTGGAAGAATTTTGTCAAGAGGGAAAAAAAAAACGCAAAGGGGGTTGTGTTTGCTTTTATTAATTTAATTTAATTTTACGTCAAATTATTCCATATTCCGTCACAGGACAAGCCAACTGCAGCTAAATCCATTGTACTAAGTAGAATTTAGCGATATTTATCCGTTACGAAGAAGCGCGGCTTTTAAAATCACCGAATTTCGGCCATCGAATAAGGTTGAAAAAGCGCTCTCAGGGCCTCTTCATATGAGCCCGGTTGACCGGGCTGGCTCGGTTACCGGGATGAATTTTGCCTTGGGTTCATATGAGAAATTTTAGCGCGGTTTCCAAGATGAGAAAAGGTCAAAGATCCTGGGTACGAGTTCTGGCGCCAAATTTGGTTTCATTGCAAAACATTTAACTTTAAAGACACTCAGAGTTTTCTAACTGATTCAATGGCACGAGGGAAAAATGGCTTATTTACCCCTTATAACAATTTTTTATATCACTATTGGATAAAAACATGTGAAAATGCTATGAAAAACCTGTGAATCAAACTGTGAAAAAACATGTGAACTGTTCAATTTCACATGTTTTCTCACATGGTTTTCACACCTTTTTCACAGGGTGTGAATTATCACGGGGTGGAAAATCTCAAAACCTGTGAACAGGCCTTTTTTCATGGTCAGAACCTGTGGAAAAAACTCTGAAATGGGAGGAGTTTACCTGCCAGCTGTATGTTGCCAACCCCCCCCCCCCCACCCCCCAGAAAAAAATACAATGTTGAAGTCTGATTTCTGTTCCCAAGTCAAATAGAACCTCAACGCAATTGCATTTAAGCTGTACGTGTATTACCTAATAAAATAGTATGTATTTAGCTAACAGTTATCCTGTGTGTTTTAAATTAGAAGGAATTTGAATCGGATCAGGAGATGGTTAACATTGCCAATATTAAATGTCTGTTTGTATAAGGGGTTTCAATTTAACAGCCACGAGAAGAGAAAGAGACAAGAGATGAAACTCGACTGTAGCGGTGCTTGTACGATATGTGACTCCAGTAGACTTGACCAGTCCTACTCATGGAAATGCGCTTGGAAACTGGAACCGGCAGCCTTTGACTGCAATCTCAGGCACTCTTGACATGAATTAATCTCCTTTTCATGCATGGTAATTGCAATGTTGTTTTAAAATCACTTGGAAGTCGAATTATATTTTTTCGGATATTTTCCTCAAATTCAGCGTCCAGATATATATAAGAGAACGGAAATTATTATCAGAATCATTGCATATATTTTACCAAGAAATTTTTACCAAGCGATCCTTGTCACAGTGTTATTGGACATTTTTCCTTTTCATCAGTGAAAAATTGGTCTAAAACATTAAAATTTACTACAGAGCAACACAACATAAGTGGTAAAATGTATCTCATGCATTCCACGTGGTATGGTCTGTTTTTCTACTTCCAACACATCTAAAGGTGTCAAATCCAAACAAAAGTGACTGTCATGAGAACATAGAACCATCCTGACAAAGCACATGTTTAATACGACAACTTACTTCTGATCAAGTCAAGTGTAGTCACAGACTGGACGAAAAGTAGCCTCTAAAAACAACACAATTCTAAGAAAAAAATGGGCGTCAAAACAACACCGTATAATTGAACCTTTAAATAATCAATAGAGGTGTGGGATACTAGCCGATTTTGTCTAGTAACAAAGGAATTCTATGCCTCAAAATAAAATTGCCCTTATTTAATCCCCTTAATAATTGTCTCTTTTCTCTCTTCTCCTTTTTACCAAGGAGAGTTAATAGTTAACAATATTGGGAACTTGATATGTAACTGACATTGCATCCTATTTATGAAGCACCAGGCAAACAACCATTTGATACTGGAAATTCATCTTGCTAGCAATGTTTGCCATTTCTAATCTGATTTAAATCCCTTCCAAAATTACTCGTAAAGAAACAGGAACACAGGTAAATACATCTTATTATTTTGTTGGCTAATACAGCGTAAATGCGTCTAATTATTTTTTTAGCTAATATCTCACATAAAACTAGACAAAATAAATTGGATGCTGATTGATGATGGTCTTCTTAACTTAAAAAATGTGGAGATACTCACATTCAGTAGTCTTCAAATAACCACAATCTTTTTGTCAGATGAACTGGCATGATATGAATGCTATATACTGAGTGCTTGATTCAGCTTGGCCATCAAGGCACAGGCATTTTTACAGAAGTCTTTATTACAGTTCATAAAACGTATTTAACTTCATTAGTTGATGAGTTTTCATAGTCAGGTAGGTGACAAAAAAAGTAGTTATTTGGTTTTGCAACAATGTGAAATAAAAATCTGATACAGAGCACAGATGAAAGGTGCTTGTTACAAGCTAAAAACGAAAAGAGAAGTTCTCAACTGTAAGAAATACGGTACCTATTAGATGGAAAGGTGTTTAAGGATTAAGTTTCAAAACCATGAGGGCATGCATCCAAAACAGTGAAATCACTGGGTTGTTAAAAACTCGCCCCATGTAAGGGGAATCCCGAATCCTTGGCCTTAGAATCCAAAAAATACAGCTTAAGGACTGAAATCCAGAATCAACCGCATGGAATCCAGGACATGTAGGACGGTATTAATAAAAAATGATTATGGAGCATAAACTGAAGTGTTCATTACAAGAACTTTGCTGCATAGTTGTTGTCTAAAACAATTTAACAGCTCAATTTCAAATGAGCGTACAACCTGTTTATAGTAGAAAAATAAGAAGAAGCAGATCGGAAGAATAAGCTTAAATTCTAGTTACTTTCTAAACCACTGTCTAAAGCTCGTAAAAAGGGTCAAAAAATATTATAAAAAGAGAACCCCATTCAACCAAATTAAAGGAAAGGAAAGCACTTACCTTTTCGGCCAGTCTTTGATTATTTTAAACATGAAAACTCCATAGAAGAAAGAATTACAAGTCGATGTAGGGGGAAAAAATATCTCTTGTTCTTGTTCGCTGTTCAGCTAATACAACTTTATCTTGAACGAATGAAGAGAGTTTGGCAGCCGCGTTCAGAAATTCGCGCCAAAACCGCTAAAACACGGGTTCTAGGATCCAGTCTTTCACCGTCCCGTCCGAGTGCGGCCATCTTGGTTTCTGGACGTTCGGATCGAGCTAGATCGTAGATCTTTCTGCATATTCTTTTTGTTTGACTGATTAAATTAATGAAAAAATATGTGAGGGACAAGCATGAGAACTAAACTGAGGTCAGAATATTAAAGGAAACTGCTTCGTGCATCGCTTTGAGTTGGCAATTGAAGTCAGTAGAACCGTTTATGATATTTTTACCTGTCGTTATACAGAAGCAGAAGCTCAATATGCCGAATGGAAGAAAAAAAAAGTACTATGAGGTGAGTACTTACGGCTGTATTTCAGTGTGGTCATTTTAATTACACAACACAACTTTCCTTGCTTTCTTTGATTTAAGCGTTAATGCATGCACGAACCTTGAGCGAATGCTTCTTTATAAATTCCAAATCGGAGAGCTTTTCCTGTACAAATTTAACACACTTTCAAATCTAATAAATTCTCATCATTCTTTACCAGTTAGGGTGGACAGACCTGCTTGAATATGCTGCTTATGATAGGGTCATCCAGTGAAAGAACTTATTCTTACAGCGGGCCGGAGAGTGAGCCACTTGAATTAGGGAAAACAGATAAGCATATAAATCTGGACTTTTACAGTAGCTTATAAAAAGGCTTAAGTTTTGTTTTTCTCTGACTAAGAAGCTTCCTTCTTTTAAGTTATTATTTGATTATTTGATTATCTGGTTCTTGAAGAGTGAAAGTTATATTGAGTTTCACATATTCTATTTGCATTCACTTTGGAATCACTATTTTGCGAAGAATAATCCGGATCGAGCCCCCTTGATAGCTGCATAATTCTCACTCAAGACAAATCGGCAATAATTGTTTTAATATAATATTCATTCAAAATTATTTCAAGTTTAAAACGTATGTAAGTTGCTGCCTCCATGTTCATAATAATTATAATACGTGTATTTGCATGTTTTTTTGGCAGCGGATGTTTAGTTGCGATTGCCGATATTCTTCAAAATAGCAGTTGTCACCCTTCATTCCTTAATTTATTTTAGGCACAGTTTACAGTAGAACCTCAGATAACTCAAATTTCTCGCTAACTTGAACTAAATTTCCCTTCCCTTAACTTTGTTAATTTCACTGAAATTTACCCCATAACTTGAATTCCTTGCTAACTCAAACTGTTTTTCGTTTCCCTTCAGAGTTTGAGTTACTGGGGCCCTATTGTAGTTATTTTTTTCTTCTTAAAATTTAAGACTGAATCTCCACCATTTTCACCATCTCCACCCAAGCAGTTGAATTACTGAATCTCCACCATTTTCACCATCTCCACTTAAGCAGTTGAATTACTGTGCTCCTACTGTTGGCCTTTTCCTCGATTAGTATCAGAACAATATGGGTATTAACTGTCCTGGTATTGGTATAATGTCTTCCTAAACTGGTCAATGGTAGTTGGTTGTGGAGAATTATCTGGGGGATTTTAGCCAATCAGAAACAGATAAATACTTTTCAAATGAACAATTAACATATATTAACAACATTTCAGAGCTCCATATTTTCACTAGCTTTAGGTTTAACCTATTTTTTTAGCATCTTGACCAAAACTATCCCATCAATGATCAAACCTACGAACTAATACATCATTTATCTTGGAACTTGGCCTCCCTTGCAAAAAGTATAAATATTACTTGAAGCCCAATTTTTCCCAGTCTTCTCTTCTACTTTCAAACAAATTCTGTGAAAAAATACATATTTAATGTTTTGACCACCAATAATGGCCACCTGGTCAGGTGGCTGCAAACCAAAACGTACACTGACATTGCTATTGATAGAATTAGAGGGACTGAATTATAAAACTTATACATCAATATTAAATTTCTTGTTTATGTGTGCTTCGTGGGAGGGTGGGGGTAGTTTAGGCAAGAATCTGTCTGAAATCCCTTTCCCCTGTCAGATTGACATGGTCATCCCATGAAAACAATAATAAAGGACTTAAAGCTGGGAAAACTTCAAACAGGGGGTGCCAAAAAACTGTCAAGTAGTTTCGTGACATTTGAGCAATTATAAATTATTGTACTTTACAGAGTTGTATTGGGCCTAAAATTTTATAAAAGTATATAAAATTTTATAAGCGCATGAACTATTTTGAATTTTGTTTTATAAAAACATACAAAGTTTTATGAAATAAAATATAATTTTATAAAAGAGTGAAGTTTGTAAAAAATATTTCATAAAATCATGTAAAAATTTACAAAATTTTATGAAATTTTATAAAATTTTATAAAACAGCTGACTAGGGTTTCCAGTTGTGCAATATTTTTTTCTGTTATTTTGAGCCCACGGTGATTCTCAACTGAGTTTCGATACTGTTTTCTTTAAATTGAAAGAACCACTGAGTACTGTTCAGTAAAACGTTTTATTCCAAGTAAAAATCTGCATTTCATCTTACTTAGCTTTACTTCTATATTTGCAATTTGGTGAAATTCGGCTTAAATTCACTGATAGAATGCAGGGCCACTTGCACACTTCATCAGGCATCGAGCGGTTCGTTTGGCTCAGTTGCACAAGCCACAACAAAAGCCCGCTGACGGCCACCGAAAATATAATCGCCTTCATCGTTCTTAATTCTAGTGTATCCACAGCCGTGGCTTATGACTTCATACATGGCCCTATTTACTGTGTAACTGTTCCCCTCAAAAGGCATAAATTTTGCTTTTGCTTCATAACTTTGTGCTTCAGTAAAAGGAGGGTGGCTTGAAGACCCAGCTTAAAGCAGGGTTAAATCAATGTTCTGAATGTTATCAGACTTCGGGCACATAGGAGACGATTAATCGGAAAAAAGAAACTTGTGGTTGCTGATAGTTATCGAGATAGTTTGATCAAGGGATTTTATGTAACCCGTAGAGCACTATCTCGTAAAAATTAGTGCTCAATAGTTTACGACTAAACAAAAGAAAGCAATGAAATAAGAGTGTAATACTGTGAAGAAGTGTCTGCTATCTATTCGTCACAAGTTAAGGGGTGTCAGAGTATTAATGATAAAGCTAAGAGATACAACTTCCCCCAACATTATGCATTACCCAAGTTAGAAAGTAAACTTCAATCCAATATGAATAAATTCAGCCAATAGTAACTATTTAAAGTTTGCTAAGACGAGTCAGATCAGAAACTACGACATACTGACATGTTCTTACATGTTCTTCATGTTCTCGTTGTTACCTGTTCTGTATCGAAGGATTTACCCGGCTGCCAGACTAACAGCGAATAGACTGCGCGTTTATTAAATGGTGACGAAGAACTGAGCTGAACTTTACTGACTGTTAGTGGTCCACTATTTTATATATGGAGTTTCCAGACAAAAATATTCTTGGAATTTATATATTCCGTGTTGGCCATTGTGTTTTCGCTGACTCATTAACATATAAGCCCACTGAGTCAATATAAAGCGGAAGACATAACAGGCCCAGATTATCATATCCTTACTTTTCATTCCCCTTGATGGCTTCTTTGATGACCGGTAGCGCCAGTTATATTAACGAATGCCGTTGATTTCAATACCCATGTGATATAGCAGTTAACGATCCTCGCTACACTTGAATGATTGTACCTCCAGTGAATTACTAATCAAAATCTCTCTGTCGACCACTTTTGAGTTTCCAGTGAATTCCGCGTTCTGTGTCCTACAGTGAAACACCTGTCCATATGATCTCTCATTTTAATTTGATCACGTTACATGATAGGTGGGGCGACCCGCCACATGTTGCCTCATCTATCTGGGGTCCCCCATCTCTATGCAAACAGGCTCTAAGTCGCCGCAAGTTTTTACTGTATCGCAACAAACCAAACAACTACAGTCACTTCATAGGACAATCAACTTGAAATCAAATTTAAACTACCTTGTGTAGAACTGTTTTATTCTGCATTCAGGTCTTCATCAAGCAAAGCTAGAAAACTGTCCCACATTTGGTTTTAGAATCAGTAGCGAGCGCGAGACCAGTTTATGAAGTCAGGCGGATTTTCAACGATGCTTTACACGCGGGGAGGGGGGAATAGGGGCTTCCTGCAATTTAAAGCTTATGCAAAAATGTTGCCCTATAGCGTTCCTTATAGGGACAAGTGGTCCAAAAGGACAGGTAGAATTTTGGCAGAATACTATTTGAGAATTCAGTTTATTCGCCCTTTGGGTTCGGGAACCACTCTAGGTCTTCATCTTTCCACTTCTCTGGACTTGCGCTTTCACTTGTTCCCACAGCCGATGTGCCACCAACAGAGTCAGAGGAGTAGCGGGCATCTTCTTTAGAATGGTGAGTCGGCAAACAGCCACAATAGCCACACTGAGTTGCTCCATCTGACCTCATGAAATCCTCGCATTTAAGTAGTATAGGAGGGACCGAATTAACCCCTTTTTTGGGGGGGAATCTCATTAAGGTGGGGGGGAATAAATTAACGTCAATGACGTCATAACCTTTTGTCTTGATCTCATGAATAAAATGCGCAGGAATCTCATTAAGATAAGGTCGTGTGCTATTTAAAATTCGTTTAGGTTTTCTAGTTACTTTAAGGTCGATAAACGTCTTCGTTTTCTATTGGTTAGTTAGAAAATAAGAAAAGTTTTCATTGGTTAATTCATAGTGCCTGAGGAGTGAAGTCAAACTTGTTTCTGACTTAAAATCACTGAGACGTAACGTAATTATGCAAGTTCTATTTCCTGCTGCTGCGATTGTCATGGTTCCGGTTCACTGATTTTTGGCAGGCAAATCGTGCATATTAATGAGGGCAAAGGCCAACTAGCTCTTTTTTACACTGCAAACAATGTTTTACTCACCCCTCTCCTTTTCATTTTTTTTTACTTTCCTCCTCCTCCACAATTTTATTATTTTCGTTCCTCAATTCCCTCCTCCTCCTCCTCCTCATTTTTATTGTTTTCCCTCCTCCTCCTCCTCCCCATTTTTTTGTTTTCCCTCCTCCTCCTCCTCCTCATTTTTGTTTTCCCTCCTCCTCCTCCTACTCCTCATTTTTATTGTTTTCCCTCCCCCTCCTCCTCATTTTTATTGTTTTCTCTCCTCCTCCTCTTCCTCCTCCTTTTTTTTGTTTTCCCTCCTCCTCCTCCTCATTTTTGTTTTCCCTCCTCCTCATTTTTGTTGTTTTCCCTCCTCCTCCTCCTCCTCCTCCTCATTTTCTATTGTTTTCCCTCCACCACCACCACCACCACCACCGCCACCACATTTCTATTGTTTTCCCTCCACCACCACCACCACCACCACCGCCACCACCACCACCACCACCACCACCGCCACCACATTTCTATTGTTTTCCCTCCACCACCACCACCACCACCACCACATTTCTATTGTTTTCCCCACCACCACCACCACCACCACCACCACCACATTTCTCTATTGTTTTCCCTCCACCACCACCACCACCACCGCCACATTTCTATTGTTTTCCACCACACCACCACCACCACACCGCCACCACATTTTTATTGTTTCCCCTGAGCCTGGCCCTTTAGGCCTGATTTTGGCCCTTGGCCTTTTGAGGGAAACAATGAAAATGTGGTGGCGGTGGTGGTGGTGGTGGTGGTGGGGAAAACAACAGAAATGTGGTGGTGGTGGTGGTGGTGGTGGTGGAGGGAAAACAATAGAAATGTGGTGGTGGTGGTGGTGGTGGTGGGAAAACAATAGAAATGTGGTGGCGCTGGTGGTGGTGGTGGTGGAGGGAAAACAATAGAAATGTGGTGGCGGTGGTGGTGGTGGAGGGAAAACGATAGAAATGTGGTGGCGGTGGTGGTGGTGGTGGAGGGAAACAATAGAAATGTGGTGGCGGTGGTGGTGGTGGTGGAGGGAAAACAATAGAAATGTGGTGGTGGTGGAGGGAAAACAATAGAAAATGAGGAGGAGGAGGAGGAGGGAAAACAATAAAAATGAGGAGGAGGAGGAGGGAAAACAACAAAAATGAGGAGGAGGGAAAACAAAAATGAGGAGGAGGAGGAGGAGGAGGGAAAACAATAAAAATGAGGAGGAAGAGGAGGAGGAGAGAAAACAATAAAAATGAGGAGGAGGGGGAGGGAAAACAATAAAAATGAGGAGTAGGAGGAGGAGGAGGAGGAGGAGGAAAACAAAAAAATGGGGAGGAGGAGGAGGAGGGAAAACAAAAATGAGGAGGAGGAGGAGGGAAAACAATAAAAATGAGGAGGAGGAGGAGGAGGGAATTGAGGAACGAAAATAATAAAATTGTGGAGGAGGAGGAAAGTAAAAAAAAATGAAAAGGAGAGGGGTGAGTAAAACATTGTTTGCAGTGTAAAAAAGAGCTAGTTGGCCTTTGCCCTCATTAATATGCACGATTTGCCTGCCAAAAATCAGTGAACCGGAACCATGACAATCGCAGCAGCAGGAAATAGAACTTGCATAATTACGTTACGTCTCAGTGATTTTAAGTCAGAAACAAGTTTGACTTCACTCCTCAGGTACTATGAATTAACCAATGAAAACTTTTCTTATTTTCTAACTAACCAATAGAAAACGAAGACGTTTATCGACCTTAAAGTAACTAGAAAACCTAAACGAATTTTAAATAGCACACGACCTTATCTTAATGAGATTCCTGCGCATTTTATTCATGAGATCAAGACAAAAGGTTATGACGTCATTGGCGTTAATTTATTCCCCCCCACCTTAATGAGATTCCCCCCCAAAAAAGGGGTTAATTCGGTCCCTCCTATACTACTCATTTACCACAAGCACATTTCCATCTTTCTGTTCCTCGTACATCCTTGCCCATTTTCAAGTTTTCACAGTACAATCACACGCCTCGCAATTAACTACTTTGTGCGCAGATGAACGCGGTTATATGAGTAACACTTCCAGTTTGTTATTTTCACTTCCGGTTATTTTTGTCTTGGATAGGTAGCGGGGGGGGGGAGGGTCAGATGTATTGGTTTGGGTATTTCTGAAGGGTCATGCATTAATCCATTTCAGGAAGTGGGAGGGGCACGACTTTTTTTGTACAAAAATCTTTCATTTAAGTACTTAAATATGATTGCTATATCATGTTCATTTATTAAACGTTACTCTAAGTGACATAGAGACTTGCTGTTTTAGCGATTCATTCTTATTAGACAGATCGTGCAAAAGCCGGGTAGTATTTTCAATGGAAGGTGAACGAAAGAGATACCTTTTCAGGGAAAATGGTATATAAAACCATGTAAATCTTATAGTGAGTAGCCCCTTTCCCCAGTTTTTTACACCATCAAACATGACATTTGACGCCTCCGTAAAACTCAGTTTTGCTGCTTATTTATTTACACTCTATTTGGAGGGAAACAAGGTCCGTTTTTTCTTGGCTTCTTCCTTTTAGGACTGTTCGGCATTAAAACGTGTAGTTTTCGTAGAACACAATTTTTTTTCCTGGAACGCCAACTTGTCGCCTTTGTGTTTAAACTCCAGGCCCCAGTCGTTCAAAAGGTGTAAGCACTGGATAAATCTCTATCAAACGGATAGTGCATGCAATTCAGTGGTGTCCATAATACTTCATGTCCTTTGGATAACGATTTTTCCGGTGGATAAACAACTGGGGCCAGTATCCCAGAGTTAAACTGGGTTGTTTTCACCAGAAAGCGCCGGAATTTTGGGGGCTAGCGCAGTTACGAAATATTTTAGCCGAGAAGCTAAAAAAAAAGGGTATTATATTTTCTGGCTTTATAGCATGTTGACAGACACGGACGCTACCCTTTTATGGGTCAAAAGATTTTATGATTTAGGTCACAATCAAAACAACGCGGTTTCGGAATATTGCTTGCTTACCATTCCTTAAAGATTTTGGGACAGTTAACTACAGGTTAATAATTTTCCCTGGAGGCGTTAAAACATGAAAGACTATTGATGCTTTCCGACAGCGTTTTATACTGCGTGTTGAAAAGTTGATCACGCAAATAAAAATCTGGATTGCTTTGACAAAAACAGGCAAACGATGCACCCCCAGGAACAGGGCACCCAGGCTATTTTAAGGATTATTAGCATGGCTGAATCCGCGAGCCGGCAATATGACGCGAAACCTGTGTACTGATTGGCTACTCGACTGAGCCTGAAAGATGTGCCCATCTTGCCTTTCGACATTTTTCGCCTTGGTCCAGCAAGAAAATGATATCTTTTTGGCCATGAAATAAATCCTTTATTGTCCCAGCTTGTTCGGTCAAGATGGCTGGATATTGGCCTCCTCGTTCTTTTTTGCGTTGTTATTATCGTCTTTATTTGATCCGTGAAAGCGAAAACAAGAACTTGATCAATATCCAGCCTTCTTGATCTCGCGCTTGGTCAATAACACATATCAAGAGCCAGTGCGTGTGTATTAAAGGACTTCAAAGAAGCCCGAGCCCCCTGCGGCGTAACAACGCAAAACCGTCTCTAAGAGTTAGTTAGTATGTCCAAGATTAAACGCACATTATTTTAAAATACTTGATATTTGACTGGGTTCTTTTTCATTTTTACAGTACTTCATATTTGTTCGAATTACAATTATTTTGATGATCTTCTGTTCATTAGGACACTTTATGATGGCTATCATAATGATAGTGCATCACATTAGGGTTCGATCCTGGATATACTACAACAAGCCGCTTATAAAGCCCCCCACCCCCCACCCCCACCAGCTAGACCCATCAACCCGTAAACAAAAAAATACACCCGATTATAATCCCCCACCCCCCAAATGTATTGAAATGAATTCGATTTATTACAACCTTTTGACGCTTAGTTGAAAACCAGTAAATGCAAAATTATTTTGACTAGCACTTCTGTAGATTGCTTCGAAGCGTTTTCTAGTCCTGTGATAAGCTGCCTCGGATGTAAGCCCCTCCGTTTATAAACCCTCCTAAAACCCCTTACCAAGATGTAGAAGCGGCAGTTTACGATAAGTAGCCTCCAAAAGGGAAAATTGATGCAAGTATGAAAGACCATAAATATGTCGTTAAAGGATAAGTCATGAATAAATGCCTGTTCTTCTCTCTTTAGACAGGGGTTTGAATTAAAGCTTCGGAAAACTTGGAAAAAGTTTGAACGGATGTGAGTTTGTTTCTTATTTGTCTCAAGACATAACTTCCTTTTTCACCTTTTAGTGTCGTTTTCGACTGTTTCTACAGAGAAACGTACAAAATATTGTACATTGGAAATTGAAGTGCTGTTTACGTTCACGATCTTACCGATCTTTGAGCAGTTTACAGGCAATTAAGTCAGTCACTTGAACTGTCCTGTTCTTTCTTGGTCACGACAATGTTTCTTTCCGATTGCCTCGCGTCTCTTTTATGATGGTGTCGATGATGATGATGACGATGATGATGACAACGATGGTGATGAGGTGACTTCCGGTTCCGGTCACTCTCTTGAGAGCCACCTCTGCGTCTATCAAAACTCCTACTGCGCTGTCGACGACCAGTTTTACGTTCTGAGCTACCCTGATGTTTAAACCTTCCTTCACACTGAAGGAAAGCTCGTTTGTCCTCTTGTTCACTGCCTGCGCTTTCCTCGTTTGGAGAAATCTGTTCATCATTATTTTCACCGCGAGACTGTAGACGTTCTCGGTTATTTTCACGTTCTTTGCTTAATGGAATGGGTGCATAACTTTGTGCCTCCAAAGTTCCATGACCTTCTTCAGACTCATAATCACGGGCTAAGCTTCTCCATGTCTGTTCGTCACCGTTCGAGTATGAAGTTGGTTTCCGTATGTCCCTGGTGTCTTCTTTACGCGCAAGATGGCTCTGTTTTTCCAATCTGTACAAAATGTCTCGACTTTCTTGTTCAAATTCCTCACTGTTGCTGTTACTGCTAGTTTTTTCTCCTCTCCTGTGTCTGCCAGTTTCATTGATTGAAGCAAACTTTGACCTTGCATAGCCTTCATTTGCAAAGGTCTTTTCCTCTTCTTCACGTCGCCTTTCTGGAAAGCGCTCTTCAGTTGCAGGTGAACATTCGTTAGCTTTTTCATCATTTGAGTTCCTTTCACCTCGTGTTTCAACTGTTGCAAATTTATCACTGCTTTTACCATCTCTTACCGAGTAGCTCTGTTTCATTACTCTTTCCGCTGATTCACGGTCTTTCATATGCTGTTTGCTATCTGTTCTCTGAAGTAACTGTGATCGTGGGGACTTCGAATGTCTTCGTGGAGACCCCGAGCGTTGTCGCGGAGACCCCGAGTGTCTCCGTGGAGACGGCGAGCATCTCTGTGGGGAATTTGAGTGTTTTCGTGCGGACCTCGACCGTGGTCGAGAATACATCGGGGGTCTTTGAGGTGACAGCGAGCGTCTCTGTGAGGAATTTAATTGTTTTCGTGGAGACTTCGAGCGTCTTCGAGAAGACATCGGGGGTCTTCGAGGAGAATTCGAGCGTCGACGGGGAGATCTAGAGCGTTCTCGAGAAGACCTCGACTGTCTAAATGGTGATCGTGCACGACGCATAGGAGACCTTGTACGCCTGCGTGGAGACCTTGACCGAGTCACCAAAGGTGGGGGAAAACGGCGCGAAATGTTGCGAGAAGGGGGGGTACACTGTAAGTGGGTTTTCAGAGATGTGTTTTGCCTTGTTTTGTTCCTAAATGATTCATTAGTTGGTGATTTCCTTTTCTACTGGTGTATTACTTTTCTCGTGAGGAAGTTTAAACTAATACCCGGGGAATTTCCTCACCATATTTCCTCGTCCTCGTAGAATCCTTCCCGACCTGGAAACCTGCCGATAAGAAAAACAGACAGAGATAGATGATAGAGGGTAAAAAGTTTTATAATTGTGTTAAAAGAAAGAAAAATAGTTACCCGCAGAATCCAAGCTTCATTTTAAGAACCAAAAGACTCGGATGTAATTGTTTTAACATATAGATTTAGCCAGGGCTAAAAGCGAAGCTCCCGTTAATAAATTCATAATTTAAATCAAACAATAAACTTGTAATCCACAGATAGGGCACAGTCATGTGACTTTTGAGGCAAATTTAGGCTAAGTGATTTTAGAGAAAAATAATTTGACAGTCCAAGAGTGAAACAAATTTTACATCGCGTTAATAGTCTTATTTGTACACCCAAAAATAGCAATCATGTTCGATCACAGTAGATTAGGCCTGGAAAACAAATAGACCTATTCGTGTATTGTATTTGCATTAGCTGTTGCATCATAATGTCGCATTCACCAGTCTCTCCAACAATGTTCCGTTAGAGAGACTATGGATACTTGGACAACCCCGAAATATAATTTTAAGAACCACACGAGCCACAATAGTCCTTGGTGGCAGCCAATTGACACGTTGCATTCATCTGTCTAAAAGGGAGGCCAAAATAAAAAATCAGGCCGGATTTTTTGTGTTCGACAAGTTTAGTTTACAAGTAAATCTGGTGGCGTGTAAACCAGCCTTTTAAACATACTTTTTCTCAACACGTCTCCGGTAAACAGTACTATGAGGCCCTTTTTTATCATACAGACCTTGGACAGAATTTGTTCTTTTTGTGCCCTATCATTCTGTTGTTTTTCACAATTTTGTAAGACAATTTGCACTCATTCAATATCCACGACGTCAAAGCAAGCGCTTCCTTTGCAAAACAAATTATAGCATTGAATTATCAAACGTTTTCATGAAAAGAATTCCATAATGCGGGACTTTTCCGTTAGAAAAATCTAATCCTATGTGATATGCAGGGTAATAATTATGGGCTTTTCGCATGAAAACGATAAAAAAAATTCCCAAAATCACCTTTTCGGCCAGCCGGACGGGTTCTCACTTTTGACAGGCAAATTTGCAGTGCGATTAATAGAGTTACCATTTACGCTTCAACACGATAGGGAAATTGCTATGTTTAGGTTTTATTTCCCTTTATTTATTAAACTGTTTATGTGGTTTTGTTATGTGTAATCTTTAAAAGCGAGTGATATTTACGCGCGGCGTTTTGAGTATTCCTGTATGCGATGTTTATGTTCGACTGCAAACAACCGGTGCAGCGATAAAAATTGCGGGAGGGACTACTAACAATCAATAAAATAAATATAATTCGGTGAAACATGTACAGAGACAATGATTTTCATTCACGAAGAGAAGTATTGAGAGTAAAGTGTCTCTGAAAATCATGAGTCAGGTAAGCATAAACTTGTTTATGTTTTAAGCCGGCTTCCCGGTGTTTGCTCTTTTTCAAGATGAACTCGAGGCAAGAAAATCGCTCAGAGCTTTCTGTTTATAGCCAAAATCATAACTAAATAATCTTTGGAACCTTTTCTTTGAATTTGCGGTCAAAAAATGTCTAAAGGCTTTTTAAACCTGATACTATTGTTGGTTAGATCATCGCTCGTGTATAAACTTAAGCCGCATAAACCATACGCTCGACTTCAGGAAACCGAAAAAAAAAACACATCAAAGACAATAATTGCTCAGGCTTACCAGTCGAGATGCTGCTTCTGAAGGTCATCAAGTGTTCCAGAATCGCTGGAGACTTTTCAACCCTGTTACGCCTCAAGCAAGGACAAGTGAGGAAGCTCATTCTTGTAAACGATGCCATCCGAAATCGGATTTCCAATGACTTTCACAACCGGTGCATTTGTCAACATAAAGCGCAATAAACAAATCAGCCATGAATTACAGAACAATCTTGCTAGCAGCTGTATTTCATTTTGTAGACCAAGTAGAGAACGACAGTTTAAAACATCACAAGATGACACAAAACTCTGTCAGCTCCAGCTATCAGTAAGCAAGTTTCCAGACGCTGCATAAACTTTCCGCATGAACTCACCTGTCAAATTTTGACCAATCAGAACATAAAAGTTGGACGTAGAGCGTGATCAACGCGTGACAGTGAGAAAAGTCAAGAGCGATTGCCTAACCTGCATGTAAAAGCGGGTTGAATTTTCGCGTCCGAAGTCAGTTCGAAATCAAAATTTTAAAACGGACTCATAAACACGACTTATTTCATATGCATTTTAAAAAAAATTGAACTAGAGCCTGCGATCATGTGAAAAGTAGCAACTTGTCAGCAACTTACTCAAACTCAGTGGGTCGATACCTGAGTCCGCAATACGGTCAGGCGATACTGGTCAGCAGAAACACTATTTTGACAGCTGTCAATTAATCAAAACATGGATGTACAATATCAGGTTGTAGGCTCTCAAATTAGCTAGAAAGTGTGAGGTTAAACATTGGTATGACTGTAGCGCGGACGGTCGGGTGGTCGGTGTAAGGTCACGTGATTGCCGAATTTTGTAGGATGCATAGATTTTCTAACCTCTGGGGCTTCGAATTGAGCACGTGATCAAATAAAATATCAGCGCAAAACTTTAAACACTACGTGAACTCAATGGATAGAAAAATGAGCCCGCGATAAACTCAGGTGATGATGGTCAGCGTATACTCTAGTTTGACAGCTGTCAATTAACCTTAATTAGATTGGCGAATATTCGAATTAACAGACTACGAGTGTGAGTAAGGCATATCCGTCCGGCTTGTAGTAGAAAATGCAAGATCGTGTACCTCAGCGAACCTGAGCCCACGTTATTAGTTTTCTGATACTGGTCTGCACATGTCCTGTTTTGACAGCTGTCAATTGACCTTAATTTGGCTTCCCAATATAACTTTAAACGACTGTCAGCCAACTGACAGCCTTGCCCGGCGTAGTTTTGTTTTATGTTGAATTGGCAAGTGTGACATTTTATAACAGCTTATATGTAGGGGCAAAACGACTGGTCTTTCATCTGAGCCCGCGACATAGTCATGTGATAATTGTCAGCGGATGTCTGATTTTGACAGCTGTCAATCTAATCGTACTCATACGGATGGCTTACATAACTGAAAGGCTAGTCAAGTTGTGCAAGATCTATTGTGACATTTGACATCGGCTTAAATGAAGTGTGTGTACGGGTGGGCGTACGCTACGTCATAACCAAATTTTCTGGGATGGATAGTTTACCAAATTTTCTTACCCATGGTGCTCCGCTGCGCGCGCGCTCCGCTATTAATAATTGTGGATATTTTCTATTGAAGGTATAGCCCTTATTCACAACAACCACCATTTTCGCACGCGTTCAAGGGTTGATGGGATAAATGCAATGTCACGTGATTTATCAGTCCTGAAGTGCATGCGAAGATGGTGGATACAATGAAATAAGGTCTACTGATCTCCCAAACAATATCATTTCAGCAGGTGTACATACCCTGGTCCTTTCCTGTGACTTACTTTGAGGCGGAGCTTTATACCCTGGAGGAGACTTAATTTTCCTGTGGTCATACAAACAGTAAATAATATAAACAACTTGAAGATACTGCTGCCATCTATCTCTCAACATCTGAACAACTTTTTCTGAACCATTTGCCATCAGAATCAATTGAGCAGTGCTATCATATGGTACTATGTAGTTTTAATTTTTGAGTCTGTGAATGAAATCCTATGGTGTGACCATTCAAATGAAACCTCTTCCATCAGTAGTACTTTCACATGGTACCATTACCTTAGTGTGTAATCAGGCATGTTGGATGAAATGCAGTTCTTAGTTTTGAGTCCGTGGATGAAATCTAGTTGTCTTGCCATTCCAAAGTACATCTGGGATCTCATCCACAGCCACTGAACTAAAAGGTTCAGGACTCTTTGGTTTAGCATCTCCTGGACTGGAATTCAAATTAATTGCTGATATTAGTGTCAATATTTCACTAACAGGGAAGGGGGCGTAAAAGCAACATTATTATGTAATATGGGATCTCAAATGTAGCCACAGATTCCTTTGCTTATCACTTACTTGGCCAGGTTTGTTCAAAGCTGCGTTAAGATAACCCTGGGTTAGTGCGAGGTATGTGTAAATACTCTCAGGGAAGCCAGCAATGCAGACAAATTTTTAAGGTGGGCAAAAAATGCTTGTCTGCATTGCCATGGCTGCCATCTTTGACCACTGAGAAAGACAGGGGAGAATAGAAATAGCAACTCTTGGACTAGTCATGGGGTAAAAAAAGGATGTAAGAAGGGGGAGGGGAGAAAAAATAATATATTGTTTTCTCTTCTTTCTCCCTAGCCTGCGTAGCAAGAGTTTGCTCTTGTTCTATTTTTGGTGCGGCCAAAACCAAAAATCCTGTTCCATGTCATTCCTCCATCTTTCTTTGCTCCGAAACCACACAAAAACGCTTGCTACACAGGCTACTTTCTCCCTAACCTCTTTGACTTGCCCTTACTCCTCAACTTGTTTGGAATTCAACATGTTGATTGCCATGGTTATGCTCTGCACTCGGCACAGTGGCTCTATCAGTCCTTTTTGCTACTCAACCAAATCTATCTACAAGTACATGTTGTCATTTGAGTGTAATGAATGAATTATTGAATGCTGTACTTTTTGCGAACAATGTTAATTTTTGAAATTAGATGTCTATGCATTTTTTTATTAAGTCATTAATTATTTTATTCACAGTATTCATTTTTACCAGATTTGCACTTTTTGTATGTATTTGTTAAATGTTTGTGTATTGATGTATTTGTGGTGTAGTTACAGCCACTTACCTGTCTTTTATCTCTTTCTTTTTCTTCTTTGCTTTCTTCTTGTCCTTGCGTTTTACAGATTCACTCATCTTTTTTCTCCTTTTCTTTTTTATGCGTTTCTTTTTCTCCCGCTCATCAATTGATGACTGATCACTGTCTGATTCTGATCCAGAACTGGATGAAGAGTCAGTATCTGAGGAGCTGCTGTCAGAATGTCGCTTAGATTCCCTTCTTTTCTTTTCAGCTTTCTTCTCTGCAGTTGAAAGTTAACAAATAACAGTAAGACATCACCCAAGAGCAAAAGTATGATGCCAGGGGTCAGCAGGCAGCACGGCTGTTAGAGCACAGTTCTGTACATAAATTTAGTCAATGGAAACATATCCTGTACCTTTAGCCTTTGCTTTTGGAATAAGTTCACCACAGTTGATAATCTTTACATCCACTAAGGGCCTACTCTTGTCATCAACTCTTTGAATCTCTATCTCTGATACTATTTCCTGACCTTGCAATACTTGGCCAAATATCACATGAATCCTACAAATAAAATAAATATACCACAATATAAGCAAGAGCAACATTGTTGAAGTGTGGGTAATCATTGATCTGTGACTTGCTTTTGAGTGGCAACAAAAATGCATTATGTGTACAAGTCATGTACAACGCCATTACCTAATTTCACATTTTTTTTTTATTTCACGAAATTTGTTTCGGGAATTAATATCCTCACAAAACGAAAACACGCAAAAAATTTTAATTTAATACCCATAGAAAATTCAAATCATATAAAAATGATTAAGATTTAATAACAACAACTGTTTTTACTGTAGAGCCTAGGTGTATCGACAACAAAATTTAATTATTAACTGGTTTTACTGGTAATTTTTATTCTGTTGTGGAATAATGTTAATAAGCATTTTGTTTGTTACATTTATCTTGACATCTTTTAAAAATTCAGATGTTTGAAAAATAATATAGCAAAATTTGATGCCCTTTTTTATATTTGTGTATTGAAATTGAAAAAATGAAACCATGTGAAACACTGTCTTGTCTGTACCAATAACATCATAATGCTAACAGAAATTTCCTTTCTGTCAGTAAGAACAGCTGAATCAAGTTAAAAGAAAACTTACCCATCAAGATGTGGGGCAGGCTGAGTTGTTTTGTGAAAAGCAAAATAAACACACTATAAAAACTTAAAACATTAAAACTTTGTCTTTATTCACACTACAATATTGTTATGTATCACGGAGATGCCAGTTGGAAGACCTGAAATCTGGCCCAAGTTGTTCACTCCTTCGATCAGGTGCTATTTAGCAGATAAATTAATATCCAGTGGATAAACATTAATTAGGGAAAACAACTGGATCATCTACTGGATAGAGATTAATATTATCAAGTTGATACACTGAAGTACATAGACCCTCTTTTAAACGTGAACCTGGGGCCTTGAGAAAAGGAAGGAATTGAGAATTAAAGGAGGGGAAAATTAGACAACAGCAGGAAATTCAAAAAGAACTGAACCATTTTTGCCAGCGTAATTAAGTTAACAGTGCCCAGTTGCTCAGAAGGTAGGTAATGCTATTCATCAGGTAAATTACTATCCAGAGGGCAAGGCAATTGGATTTCATGACACTCTAACCACTCCATAGTGATAATTAATAATATTTATACAGCACTACATGCATCCAATCTTTGAGTGATCAGGACCTGACTTATACTACACATCTACATGCACGATGCAGTTGAATTTCATACTTGGTTTCAAATTTATAGGGTGGTTTCTATCTCTTAAAAGATCAAATACTTACATAAAAAACTGAGAACCATTAGTGTTAGGACCTCTGTTAGCCATGGACAACAACATTGCTGTCTCGTGCTTAAGAGGGAATCCTTCATCTGTTATAGGGAAAACAAAAAAAATGAAAAACTTAATATGACAAGCAAATCACTGCAGTTATCACAATTACATGTTTGTACTTCTCACAAGTTTCAGCCCCAGTTAACAAAAAACTTAATTATTTTCATAATTAGATTATTTAGATAAGCAGTTAAAAATATACACCCCATTAGATCAGCTTTATAATATTAATAATAAATTAAGGGTTTCCTGAAAAAGGGCGTAATTTGCTTAGTGTCAGTAAGCAAATTAAGCCCTTTTTACTGTTATAGTTAAATGAAGATCAATAAGAGTGTCATTAAATGCTGAGATCTGTAATGTTATTACATAATCCAATATTGCAACATTGTTTCATTCTCCACATCACGAACAAGCTGAATTATTAGCTGACAGATTAATATAAACCAATCAAAAGCTGAGAACGTCTTGTGTAAAAGATAATAAATTGTAAGACGCAGATTTGCATGAGGTGTAAGTTCACTGGAAGATACAGGGCTGTCACTATGAGCTGGGGGCCGGGGATTTTACCTGGGTACTATGAGTGTGAGCCCTGGCTTCTCTTATAGGAAACAAAACGAAAACAGAACCAAAAGAACTAATTCCTAGCTCAGTACAATTCCCCTCCTACTAACTGCATTTACCCCGCAACTTGAAATTTTTGCCACAGCCCTGAGATAAGAGTCATTGCAGAACAGTAGAACCTTGATATAATGAAGTCCTGGATACAATGAACGATTTTCTTTTAACCCCAGTAATAGTAAAATATATGGAAAATAACACCAGTAAAATGTAGTTGTCAAGTTCAGCAAGCTCTAAGATGCATTGTATTCTAGTGTAGAACTTTACGGCCTTCTTGTCTTAAGCAGGCTAGTACGAGCCACAGCATTGGCCAGTATTTTGAAACCACTATTCATGGCTAAGAGTGTGCATGTGTAATGCTGAGCGGTCTTGTAGTACAGCCTTTTCTACTGGCTATGCCAGCAGACATTCGTCTGGCTATAAAAGCCAAGAACAACTGTTCAGAGTTCACGTGGGTTCCATTGTTCAGCAAGGTTTAAGTGCTCAGTACACTAATCGTGTAAAATTTTTCCCTCCCTCCCTCCCTTTGGAGACGATCAAGGTATGGGCTTTGTTTTGTGCTATGCAATCAAATAAACTAGAGACACTCCTTGGAGGTGCAATTAAGTCTGTGCAGTGACTTCCCCCAAGCTTGTTGGCTGCATTGCTGTTTAATAATATTGCCTGCAAACCGGTACTCTTGTCCGATCCGGCACATGCTGTATTGCATTCAGCTCGTAGTGCTACAAGCCACTTACACATTGTGATGAAAACTCTTGTGTCAAAATAACATCAGTCACACAGGGCTCAAAATTGTGACTGATACGGTCGCCAATGCCACTAACATTTTCTCCTTGGCGACTAAAAATTCTAGTTTAGTCGACCAGATTTCTCTATGATTTAGAATTAAAAGAGTAAAATTAAAACAAACATTTCATCTTATCCTGCTTTGCTTTCATCATAAAAAATGTACCAACTCGCATAAACAAAGCCAGTTTACCTCCAAATTTATACCGACATCTATCCACGATATTTTCAAATCTGATGGATCGCACCATGGTATGAAGGGCTTCTAATAGGTCGCGGAAAAAGAGTCAAATTTCGCGGGATTTTTAGGGACAAATTTGCGGAAAAATCAACCGATTTCGCCGGAATTTTCGAGGCAAACAGAGCCGAAAATCAATCGGTCAAAAAAGGCCGATTTTGTGGTTATTTTCAGGAGATCGATCGGTTTTGCGCTCACCAGACCAGCGTTTTTAATGTTTTTCCAGCAGAGGCCATCATTTGCTCTTTCAACAACAGTACGCTCCAGAACTGAACCTATGGCAAAGCCTTTAACATCATGGCTAGTGCCCAGTTTTTCGCAACATAATCTACACCTTGTAGTTTCGGAGTTTCGGGACGTTGTTTGCACGTTTCAGTGACGAAGTTTCAAGATAAATTTACAAGGTTACGGCAAGTAAATAGCCCCATTAGCTGAGAAAAGTTTCAAATATGTTGTACAGACATGTATTTGATAAGGTTTCTACCGAATTTTGCGTGTTTTTGTGAATTTCGCGGCTCTGCGACGGCGCGAAATATCAGAAGCCCTGACTATGAGCTGCGTCATTTACATATACAAACTGGCGACTGAAAATTTGCATCTGGTGACTATATTTCTCCAGTTGGTTGCCAAAAGGCGACCTGAGGATTTTTTCAATTTCGAGCCCTGGTCACAACAAATTCCTAGGTAATAGTACAGCTATTAAAGGAGACTGTTTTCCAGCATCTTTGCTAATGACAATAGTTAAGGCTCTAACTCTGAAACGTCCATTTGAGCCATCTTGATATGTGTGGTTAAGCGGTTAACATCTCAAACTCTGGATCTGGAGGTCTGTGGTTTAAAGTCACCCACTGCATTGTTTCCTTAGACAAGGAACTTTACTCCACTTGGTCTCTCTTCACCCAGGTGTATAAATGGGCACTGGTGACATACTGCTGGAGGGTAACCCAGCGATTATGTCCAAGGTGAGGGGGAGGGGGGTAGCAAAACTCCTAGGCCTGCTTCATGCTGAGGAAACCAGGAAAAGCTCCGGCCATCTGAGCCTTTAGCTTAAGTGCGCCTTTTCATTTACCATCTTGATATAAAAATAAAAGTACCTTTAGTAAAGTCTCCTCCTTGAATCATAAAATCCTTGATAACTCGATGGAACCCTGATCCTTTATAGTGAAGAGCCTTCCCAGAAGTTCTGCTTAAACCTTTTTCACCTAAAAAACAGGTTCAAAGTTAATCCAAAAAATCTTGTTTAAAGTTTCTATGAAATGTCAAGTTGATCACTTAAAAAATAGCCATTAATTTCCTTAAAAGTTCAGCAATTTACAGTACTATACACTATTGCATTAGTTTATCAGTAGTCTCTCATCATTGTGTCAATTCTGGCATTTTTTTAGGCCTCTTATTCAGTGTTCCAGTTAATTATTTCAAGAGGGGGGTCATGTAGACCATCTGAGGGGTCACCAAGACCACACGCTAATTTTTTTGCCATATTTAACTTAAAACTTATATGTCATCTGTCGGGTCAGGAAGCCTTCTTTGTCTGGTCATTGACCCAAGACCCATCTCTTACCTGGAACACTGTTATTACCTTTAGTTTTAGAATACACTTGCTAAAGTTTTTAATGTCTGCTTTTCGTTTTTTCTGTGTTATCATTTAAGAGTCCGTGACTCCTTGTCTTAATGCATTGTAAGTCAGTGGAAGGAAGTGGCCATAAATTTAATATTATGACCCCATCCCACTTACAAGTGAGTACAGCCAACCACACATCAACTCTAAAACACTAACATTTACATGTAATATGTAACTGATGTGGTTACCATGTATGAAAAATGATATTATTGTTATTATCATTATTATCATTATTATTATTATTAATGTTAATAAAGTAGTTGGTAGTGGTAGAAGTAGAATATGTACCGGTATCTACATTAATACGTCCTTCCCTACCTGCGCACAATGCTCTAAAGTTGTCAGATGTCTTAGGACAGATGTCAGCAAACAGTTCAAAAATAATCCTGCCAGCTACAAAGAATGCAAAATTGATTCTTAATTTAAATCAAGCAAGAGTTAAAAGTTTTAGATTTGAGGTTCTTTCAAACCTGCCTTCTTTTGTACCCACCTACTTCTCTTTCTATGTTACAAGAAGACTGAGGTTGCTCATTGGAAACCTTATTGATTTCAATCAATTGGCCAAAATAATCCATAAAAAAATTTAGAATATCACAGTGTTCATAGGCTCAAATCATTAATTAAGAGAAGCAAGCATTCATAACCAATGCTACACAGTCACATTAATTTAAGTTTAAAATTATAGAGATTGATTAAAATCAAAGAAGCAAAACTTTTTCTATATTAAGCTTAATATAAGCTTAAGCTTCTAATTGATTATTTGACGTGTCTAGATACCCGGCAGCCAAGAACTGTTTTCAAAAAACTAGATACCCAGCAGTCAGACACACTGAGTCAACTCCCGATGAATATCCACAGAAATTATCAACGAAACTTCACCATCGTATTGTTGTGGACAAATTCTCCGAGCTTGCATTAAGTATATTCTTTAGAATCTTGACTCACCGGTACTTTCACTAAAATCTTTCTCGGCATCTGCTGAGTCTACTCAATTTGTGTGTAAAATTATAAAGATCTGTAGTCTTAACAGATATCCTCCGGAGACGTTCCTGTGAGTTACAAACAACGTGAAATTTGTCGACTCGGCAGAAGAGTGCCCTTCAACTTCCGGTGTAACCCTACAATTTATTGCGTGACACAAATGCTATAGGGACTTCATGATCCGGCGATGGCAAGGAGAACGGCAAAAATGGGTCAAGAAGGCTCGACGGTTGCCTCTACTTCAAGCCCAAAGCAGTATTTGAAATCGCTTGAGTTTTCTAAACAACTTCCTGAAGTTTTTACACAAAGTAAATGAGATATTTCGTGTAAATTGGACGTGAATTTCCGACTGCCGGGCATCTAGTATTTTGAAAACCATACCCGTGAGTCAAGATTCTAAAGAATATGCTTACAATGCAAGCGCGGAGAATTTGTCCACAACAATACGAAACCTTTATTTAGAATCGCTTGGCATTTCTGAACAAACACTAAATACTCTGGTGAGGTTTCGTTGATAATTTCTGTGGATATTCATCGGGAGTTGACTTAGTGTGTCAGAACTTGAATATTCTCTAAGTGTCGAAAACATTCAGATTTTACTCTATGCCCACGCTCGACAGTCGCTTCTACTTTTAGTCCGGTGGCTTAGTGCAAAATTTTGGCGAGATCTATACAGAGCGGACAAAAGCACCAAACTTTGCATGGTTGTAGCTTAGGGCATGTTAGTCAATATTAGGATCGGTGCCCACAGCTACCTCTTCAGGATTTGCAGCAACTGCTCGCTGAAGTTCTTCAACAACCTTCCATGATGGGTGCCCTGTGCTGAAAATTGCAATCCCTTTTTTTTTGCCTTTTTTTGATGAAAATCACATAAAAAGGGAAGTAGATGGAAAAAGAAACTGTATTAATACTATCATTATGAAACCAATGACTAAAACAAGTCAACATAATGATATAGCACCTATGATGTACCATGGTGGGTGCCCTGTGCTAAAAAAATACCAATTCCTTTTTTTTACCATTATTTTGATGAAAATCACATGAAGGACATGGAAATAAAAAAGAAATTGTATTATTATTGAAACTAATGAAAAAAACATGTTAACTAAATGGAAAATCCAAGGAAGATGTTTTCGGACGCGTACTCAGTCCAAAATAGCCTTTCAAGGTGGCGGCTGTGTCTTTTCATGGACTGTAAGTATCTACTAGAATAAATTGCCGTTTTGGGGGAGAAATTGTGTACAATTTGAATCACGACAGGTTTAAGTGAATTTTAAGTTCTTCTTGGTGATAAATTTGTTATCGAAAGCCACATTTTCTCTTCACATTTTGTGCCGATTATGAATGACTATACTGCGTTTATTTTCGTACTGGTTAAAATTAATAATAGTAAAAACAGCTTCTTTCTATAGCGCTCATATCCTGAGTACATGGTGCTTTACAATGTTAAAGAGAAAAAAAATTATATCTCGAGCATGAAATAACATATATTAAAATCTATTTGCAATTCACCAAGAACAAGAGAAGGAAACAACCTAAGAATTCATCTGTTTTAAAATTATTTTGGCTTTAAAGTTTATATATAATGATAATAAGTCATGCAAAAAACTAAATATTCATTCTATAAGTATAGGTATATGATCTGCAGATATTAAAGACGTTTTACAAAAGTGTTGACTTACTCTCTAAAAATTGGGTAAAAAGGTATGTTCTCAGTCCTTTCTTTCAACTGGCTAAAGATGGTGACTTGCGCAAATCTAGCTAATGGTAGTGAGTTCCACAGTTTAGGGGCACACTGAAAAAGTCTTTTCCCGTGAGTTTTCGAGGTTGTTCTAAGACCTGCTGAGATGCGGACCACAAGTTCCTGGAAGGCCTTCGATAACTGTCCGCTAGGTAGCTATGTGGAAGGTTATTAAGTGATTTGAAAACTGACAAAATAAACAACATGATAACTAACAGGAAGCCAGTGAAAGTCAAATAAATGATGTGTTCGCAAAGTTTTCGAGTTCGAGTAACGATCCTGGGGGCAGTGTTCTGAACATATTATTAAAAGTTCCTTCAAGTGCATTTTCCTACAACCATAGAGCAAGGAATTGCAATTAATAGTCTGTTTTAGATGTAATAACAGCATGCACTGCAATTTCGCAAGACTCCCGTGTGAGACACTTTCTTATCTTTGATAAGTTCCTGAGTTAGTGAAACGATGTTGTGCAAAAAAATGCTAAGACGTGTGCGTCAAACAGCACGTTGTCATCAAATACTACTCCCAGGCTTTGTTGGTGGTGGTTCTTAGCCTTGCATTACCCATAATGACGTCACTAAAGGGTGGACGAGTACGGTACATCGACATGATAAGCATGATTTCAGTCTTATCATGATTGAGTTTAAACTCGTTTCTACACACGAAGATTGAAATCAGTTGGGATCGTTGTCATATTTACCTAGGGTGAGAATCGAAAAGAGAGGATCTGAGAAACCCATTAATTTAACGGATCAATGATTTATGGAACGCTCCTTGACAATTTGCTAGAATTCAGGAAGGAGGACTGTGCCGTCTTGTTGCAATTAAGTTTCATATTGAAATCACTACAGTAGGAAACACGTTACTGAAGTGCAAAGTGCCATCAATCCTGTCACCTTACGTCCAAATAAGAAAAAGCAAACTAGAAAAGAGAAAAAAGAATATTGAAGCAGATCAGAAACAGCAAGTTGGAGATTGTGGCACCAAACGAGCTTGTAAGACTGACACTATAGTGGAACTGCAAAGTGTGTGCCTTTGTTTGTAACGAATACAGCTTAATATGAAGTTCAGCAAGTATAAAGAAATGTGTATCATTCTCCACTTCATTTGCTATGTACTCAGTGAGTTCAACAAATGCTCTTGATTTATTTCATTTCTCGTCTTCCTCGGCCTTCCAAGCTGCTCCACTTTTCTTCTTGCGTTCCTCTGACATGTATGCCTATTTCGCACGTCAGCCTTTTTAGTACATTTTCAAGGAGCGTTCTATGAATTAATGCTTGTACCGTTAAACCAGTGGGCTTCTCAAATCTTCTTTTGTTGATTCTTGGCAAATATAACAACGATCCCAGTTAATATCCATCCTGGCGTGTAGAAAACATCTCAGCTTCAGAAACCTTTAACTAACCAGTAAGTTAATAAACTCGGTATAGTCATTCACAATCGGCACAAAATATGAAGCGAAAATGTGGCTTTCGATAACAAATTTATCACCAAGAAGAGCTTAAAACTTCACATAACCTGTCGTGATTCAAATTTTGCACAATTTCCCCTAAAAAAACGGCAATTTATTCTAGCAGATACCTACAGTCCATGAAAAGACACCTTCAAGCCGCCATCTTAAAAGGCTATTTGAGACTGGGTACGCGTCTGAAAACATTTTCCTTGGATTTTCCATTTAGTTGACTTGTTTTTGTCATTGGTTCAATAATAACACAATTTCTTTTTTTATTTTCTTGTCTTTCATGTGATTTTCATCAAAATAATGGCAAAAAAAGGAATTGATATCTTTAGCACAGGATACCCACCATGGTATATCATAATTGCTATATCATTAAGTAGACTTGTTTTAGTCATTGTTTTCAATAATAATGGTATTAATACAGTTTCTTTTTTAATCTACTTCCCTTTTTACGCGATTTTCATCAAAAAATGGCAAAAAACAAGTAATTGCAATTTTTAGCACAGGGAACCCATCATGGAAGGTTGTTGAAGCGAGCAGTTGCTGCAAATCCTGAAGAGGTAGCTGTGGGCACCGATCCTAATATTGACTAACATGCCCTAAGCTACAACCATGCAAAGTTTGGTGCTTTTGTCCGCTCTGTATAGATCTGAGCCTTTAGCCACCTGACTATTTTAACCCAAGGCAATATTTATAATCGCTTGAGATTTCTCAACAAATACCTTATGTTGTTAGAAGAATTAAACGAGCTATTTCGAGAAAATTGCTCAAAATTTCTGAATGCCGAAACAGTTTTCGGCTGTAGGTTATCTAGACACGAGCTTGATTATTTCCAATAATTATTATTGAGTTATGGCCTGAATTTCAGCCGCTTCTCTAGCCAAATGACTTGACTTTGAAAAACAGCAGCCCATGCAAACATTTTATCCGAGGAATTTAACGTTTCTTACCTGGAGATCCATTTATTTGAACATCAAAGAAGCATCTCGGCCGATAGCCCTTCGCTTTGGGGACAGCCATCTTGAAAACTCTCAACCTCCTTCATGTATGCTTACACGAAGAAAATTATTACCCGATTGGAAACATGGGATTTTCTATTTGTGACAGGGTCTGCTGAGCAGTTGATGTGCAGATGCACAAACAAAATGGTGGATCTGCTGTCACCAGAATTTTACACATGTTGCACTTATTAGACCCTGGATAAACTACACCGATTACACTTGCTACTCGTTTCATTCACTCTCAGAGAATAACATGGCTCACGTTACAGTTGATTGGAATCCACTTGGAAAGGTATTTTATAGGTAAGTGGTTCTTTTCAGATCAGACTGTACCTATTATTGTTTTATCATTCATTCAAAATATTTCCTCCAAGCTGAAGACGTCCTTACCTCTATGTAAAATTCCAGTAGTCAAACATCTGCCTGTTTTTTGCCAGTTCCAGATTATGAGGGGATATAATTTTCTTGCTGATATTCTTCAAATGGTAGTTTTCAGTGCCTTTGTGTGTTACTTCATTTTGTGTTAGTTTTTGAGGGAGAAGGTCAGGAAATTTAATGGGTTAAAGATAGTTACTTAACTTAGTTAACGATGAGGAGCTCCAGTAGCTGCTCAGTAGTTATCTTGGCTTTAGCGTGGCAATGGCATGGCATTGACGTTTGTTTTATATTGGTGTGCTTTGGCGAGCTGGCAGTTATCCTATGCTCTTTTGTTTTTGCCGTGGTTCATGTTACTGTGCTAGGCCTGTTGTGGGATAATTTCCAGTGCCCCCTGTGTCAGTGGTTTTCCATCGCAATTTATGCGTCTGCGTTTGCAATGATGTGCTTGTAGTTTTAAAGTGCATAATGTTCGGGGCGTTTTGCTCAGTGTTACTCAGTTTTCAGGCATTAATCTACCCATAACATGTGAAATCTTCTACCATTTACTCTTGGTCTTCAGCAACAAAACAGCCAAACCATCACTCTGCTTCTTTGCTTGATTTCTGTGCATCCTTTTCCAGTTTGGAGGTGTGTCTGACAGAACGGTTAACACCTTGAACTCCAGATCTGGAGGGACAGGGTTCAATCCTCGTGTTTCGAATGGTTTCCTTAGACAAGGAACTTTACACCACTTTGTCTCTCTTCACCCAGGTGTATAAATGGATACCGACAAAATACTGCCAGGGGGTGACCCTGCGATGGACTAGCA